>LPNX010389074.1:225828-257099 GCA_001517045.1 Pseudotsuga menziesii | reverse complement strand
GACATTTTATTTCTATTGCATATTGGGAAAGATTGATTTCTGGAGTCAAAGCTGTCTGTTGTGGTACCCCAAGCCATAGGAATTTCTCTCCGTAACAGGGTCAGTAGCAACAAATTGCTCAGATGAAGAGTCACAAGAATGATAATCCAAAGTCTCCCCAGGGTAAGCTCGAGAGTGTAGCGCAACAGCTTCCATATCTTCGATGTACATCAGCTGTCCTTTCGAGAGATCATCAAAAGTAGAAGGTGAAGAAGAAGCATAGACAATATCAGTAGAATCCTCTAGTGTTACATCAGGAAAGGGGTTGGTATCAGTGTAGGGTAGATTAGGGACAACTATCAAGTTAATCCCCCTCTTGATAGGATGACTAGTCCGGAGATGGTGACAAGAATTACGTAAGTGTCCAATATCATGACAGTAATTACACCTAAAAGGAATATGCAGGTAATCGATTTTCTAGCTGACAACTTTATCTCTACAGACAATATCAAGTTCAAGTATAAGACCCTTGGTAATATCCACTTCAACCAAAACTTTTGCCATCCTTTTGTCATAAATGAGATGGAAATCCCTCTCAAGTGCAACAAACCATCCAAGAAGGTTTTCTAGATCAATAAGGATATCCTTATTCCAAATGGGGGAAGGTAAGGTAGGTAGCAGAACCCAGAGATGCCTAATGGTCACTCTTTCAGTAAGGGGATCAAATCTCGAGTGCCACCACTTCAGTACTAAGGAACCATCAAGGACAGGCCACAACTTCTCCAGAATGAGAGAGGCATCTGAGTCTTCAATGAACACAAAAGCCATCCATTTATTTTCGAAGAGGCTGATAGATGGTACATAATGAATGAGAGGCTTCCAGTGTGAAGTAGCCCACTCAACCCAGCCCTCCTTCGTCAAAGAACAATACTCTAGCCTACTAATAAGTGCCCTACGACATAAGGTTCCTACCTTTTCCATAAATACATCATGCCCAAGTACAAACCAAGGTTTATATTCTAAGGCCTGTAAGGCTCTGGCCTTTCAGAAAGATGAGCTATGGACCCGACCCTTCCCCGGTTTAGGTATCCTGCTAGTATTGGTCAGATCACCCATGTCACAGGTGGAAGGAGAGAAAAAGCAGTAACCCCACGATAAAGCGTACAGGAGAGCAACCAAAAAACAGGAAGGATAGACAGTACAACTCTACAAGAGCACAACACAGAAAATATCAAGGGTCAAATACCAGACTTGTAACCACACCAGGAAATAAAGTAACGAGCCTAGCGAGGCGTGAATACAACAAACCAAGAATAGGCCTAAACATGCCACCCAAGGTAAGGTTCCTAGTCCTCATACATCGTCCAAGGGTACACAGAACACAATCCACCGAGCCTCAGCACAAAGGAATTCCCAACCCAACAAATACGATACAAGCAACAAGTCAAGTATAGAGCCCAACCCCATACCGAGGATAAGACAAAAATACCAGCAGTGATCTTCCAAGATAAAACAGAAACCAGAAAACCTCCTATGTCAATACTGCCAGATGGACCCTCAAGAAGAGAGGTGGTCCCAAATAAACACTTGAGAGCTAAAATAAATATAAATCTAGGTCATCGACAGGACCAGGTGACAAACCAAACCTCTAAATAATAAATAGACAGATAGTAACTATAATAACACTAAGTATCAAATAAACCACCGCCACATAGACGTCAATATCAACTAACAGTCTATAAGAAGGAACAATTAGGGTGCATTCATAAACACACAAATACCCAAGTATATTCAGGGCAATATACCAGACAAATTAGCTCGAAAAACTGGGATGCTGGCAAAAAACCTAACCCAGAAAAATGCAGACAGCAACCAAACAAATAAGATGAAAATTCCCACTTTTTTAACACATGGTTGGTACTAACCCTTGGTAGAGGGTGGACTCCATGTGGGGTTTGTAGTAAATAAACCCATAAAACCCTAAGCAGGGTAAACCACAAGACCCCCAACCAGTAAATAAAAGAGAGGGTCAGAGAAAACACAGAGGTACCTAGAGTCAGGTATCACCTGACAGCAGAGCCATGGTCAAACCGACACAGAGTTCCAGAGTCTGCAGCTTCAGTACTGCTCCAGCGGGCACAATGAAAGGAGCACGTCGCTTCATGCACATTCCGTTCCCCGGACCGGCCAAAAACAAGTAGTGTCATCCGATCAGTCAACCCAGTTCCATCAAGGGTTCAGAATCAACAGCACCCATCAACCTCGGTACTACCGAAAGTTCCAAAGCGGTCGGGTTGTCCAATGACCAAGGTTAAACCTCGCATTGACACAATCATACAATTCCCAACAACAACCGAAAAAACATGACCCCACACACAGAGTCAGACAACACCCGCAAAATCATGAAGCGGAACAGAGTCAACCCTGGAACAATAATCACCCTCCAAAACAGTCCACATCACATGCCCAATAAACAGATACCGCTAGGGATGGTAAAAACCATAGGAACCCTTCATCGAGTCGCCCACGCAAAATACACCAGAAACCACGGGTTTAGGGGCCATGGGTGGCTAGGACCATAGAAGCCATAGAAACCCTAGTGCATCGCAGAAACCCTAGCGCTCCACCATTTGGCTATCTTCAACCACCCACCTGGTATTCATACACTTATACTTTATACTTTGTCCAAATATCCTTAATTAGTTGTCTTGTCGATTCCTCATTGTTTTGGTGCCTAGTACAAGGCCTAAAGTATGATTCTGATATTTATTTATTTTTCTCTTTCAAGCACTTAGATTAAAGTGACAAACCATGTCAAGTTTTGGGTGTGCCACTTATATTTTTACCTAGTCACCGTAGGGGATGATTCCTTCTTAGGACAACCCCCGCCACGTGCACAACAGAAATTAAGTTCATGCTTTAGTCTTCTCGACTAAGTAAGATCATGAACTCTGCACCTTTGAATAACTCTTAAGCAAGACTGAAAGAAGTTAAACAATTATCCCTTTTTCAATTAAGTCATGATCACCAGATAAGACCAAATAGAGTGGTTGTAAATCCTAGACAAGTTAGTACAAGAACTAAATCATGAGATGTTTAAGATATGCACAACTTTGTATTTTGATTTAAGGACATGACTGAGTTACAAGTAGTAGAAGCTATCCAAGAAAATATAATTACCTATGGTAAAAAAAAAATTATATGTAATTTAAGGGGATGTTACAGTTTGAGTTCATATTAATTTTGTTGTATCGGTAACTATTTTCAATGTTTTGGAAAACAATTTACTACAATTTAAATTTTGAAAATTGATTTTTTTTAATTGTTTAATTTACATCTATTAACATTTTTTTTTGTTCAAATTATGGTATTAGCCAATGCATACACATTGGGATATCCCAGCACATACATACTAATATTATTTTAAAATTATTATGCAAATCTATTTATTATCATGGCATCCAATGCTCTTAAGTTACTTTCATCAAACAAAAAAAATTAATTTACCAAGATTGTAATCATTTTCCCTCATTCTCATTGATCAGTTAGTGTGGAATGCTCATTAGTTGCATTGTAACAACCGTATCACTATGCGAGGCATCAAATGATTTGTTGTTAAAAAATAATAATTGCACAGTCATTCCTAGCCTTTCATTGCTTGTATTGTAGGAAAACCTTAGTACAATCAGAGGACACATGTGCATATTTGAAAAAAATCTTTCAAAATAGCATTTAAATTATATTTGTGAAAATCTCCATCTTTTAAAGAAAGAGGTTTTCACAGTTTAAATAACAAATATAAAAAATTTCTAAAGGTTTTCACATTTCAAATAACAAATATATTTTTTTCTTAATGACTTTGACAATAGTTCATGGATCAAATTTTTATAAAACCTTTAACATATAATATGGTTGAGAATAATAAAAATGATGTGGTTGCAATAAGTTATGGAGTTTAAAAAAGAAATCAATGATATTTAAATAATAAATCTAATGGCTTGCATATAAAGATTTTTAGAGTTTAAATAACAACTGTAATAATTCAAAGATCGATGCCATTTTTATAATGTTTGATGACATATTTAATATTGACCAAAGCTGGCTCATATAGCTTCATGCGGTCCCTTGCTAAAACAGGAACATCATTTTCTCATTATTGCCGACTCATATAGCTTCCTACCATCCCTGGCTAAAATGGGAACATCATTTTCTTATTATTGCTTTACTGAGTAGCTCTTCCCCATGCAATGCAATGCACAACTTGTTGTTTATATTGTTGTTTACCTTACATATTGTTGTTTACAATCTCATGGATGAAAACATTGTTTTAGATATCTACAAGTATTCGGGCAAGAAGAAAAAAACTTTGCATTCCATCATTTGCCTTTGATATAAAACCCAACACATATTTCAGTAAACTAAGATGCACAAACATCGAACTTTTGACTATTTATTGTAAGCATGTCTATAACTTGTACAATATTACTATATTTTTTAAATCGTTGACGATATTTTCCATCAAACTCATACGGGCCTGTAAGTTATCATTTTCATAAGTAGTTTGAATTACATCCCAGTCTTATTCCAGACATAATAATTCTTAGGACAATTCATAATATCACAAATACCATGTAAACTTTGATGGCGTAGCAAAAGGTAACCCAGGGGAGGCAGGATATGGAGGGGTCTGTCGAAATTGTAATGGAGAAATTTTGTAGGTATTCTATGGAAATCTAGGGCACGATACCAATAATTCAGCTGAATTGGAAGGGATGCTTTAGGGTATCCACATTAAAATCAGGAATGGATGGTTGTCGGTGATAGTCAAAGGTGACTCTCGGATCCTCATCCAAATGGCTCAACAACTGGATAATGGAAAATCTGTAGAGAAGGTGGCATCCAGCTGGCGCCTTGCGGGGAGGTTGGAGGACCTTCGATCGATGATTGTGATATATCCGGTGCTATCATTTCACCACGTCAGGAGAGAGGCTAATCGGGTAGCAGACTTAATGGCTAACGTTGGGGTCTCTGACGTTAGGGCCAGTCGAAGGGGACAACTTGATGAATTCAAGGAAGAGCAATGGCTGTCCAGCTGTCGTCAACTTGCGGCTCATGATGGGGGTGATAGGGGGCAGATGACAAGGAGTATGAGCGAGGAACGTGGCCAAGACATGAGGCCGCAAGGTCCTCCCACACGTCGTCTCCGTTAACATGTGCTCCTCAGGTGGCCTCAGATCAGGGAAATCTGAGCGTATCCTCATTCCATTAATAGAAGGTACGAAGGAGGTCTTGAGAGGAACAAAATCATAGACTCCACACGAACAGGTGATCTAGTTATGATGAAGACTCTGAGACTAAATCCTGTTCGAGGTACGGGGATACAAGGTGGCTGGATTTGGGTCATAATTTCCTGAGAGGGATCCATTAACTCATTCTTGGGTGGATTGATTATTTATTCAACGAAGGTGACAGATGCACCTTCATCTATTTCGAGGAGAGCTCTCGAGTCAGATTGCTAAGGTTAGAGGGGGACCTGAGGATAGGAGGAGGAATGACTGTTAGTGAGGGGAGCAAAGCTGAGCAGGGTACAATGGCACTGCCTCGTGGTGGTCTAGGGAAACCAAGGGGCAACGCGGGCTTGGCTGGTAGCCGGGGTAAAGGAAAATACTGCAGCTGGAAGGGAAAGGGGGCGGCGACTAGGGCCCAACTGCAGGCTCGGGTCACTGCGGAGGCTTCTAAGGAACAAAATTTTCTACAAAAATGTGAAATACAATAATTAACAACCATCAATCCGATCATTCGGAAGGAAAATAAATAGTCTACTACAATTAGGCCATTAATCAATGGTTTATGATTGAAAATGTCATGTCCCAAGTTGAACTAGTCCATAGACACAGGCTAGCACTTGGATTGTGAACCAAAGTAGAGATTACTGCAATGAGATAAGTTTTATTGGATGCCTCTACCGTTGTTTATGAGCAAATTCTATAGCTATCATTATAGAAGACATGTTTATTCTGCATAGATTTCCAATGATCAAAAAATAGAAAACTAAATACAAATTTAATAAATTAAATACTTGGAATACACTATCTAAATTAATATGGCACTAGCTAGTCCGTGTGTGAAAGACCCACTTCATCTACTATTAGAAAAACACTGCTTGTTTCAATTGAGAAATTTTTAATTTTTTGAATGGAGATTGTTTGGAATTTTTCAAGTTTTATTACACTTTACATAGACATCAATAGAGCTAAGAAAGGGGACAATTGAATATTTTAGAAGTAGTTTATCTAAACAAGATACATAAACAATAACATTCTACAAAAACGAACTTCATGAACAATCAATGGTAGAAATGCACAATATTAATAACCGAGAAATATATTTGCAAAACATATCCATTTCAGCTTCTTAATTCAAGCAACCTGCCCACTGAAAATAGAGGGCTATGGGGGACATATTCTGTATACACTAGCTATCGAAATAGCTAAGGATACCATTTAGATTCTGGTAAAAAACACAAGCATGATGTTATTTGCACTTTAATCCAAGCATTAGAAAAAACACATATATGACATAAATTTCCATGACGAAAATCCTATAAATGGTCACTTTGATCCATTGCTATGCAAGAATGACACTAACATCTATTTCATTTATTTTCTAAACGAGGAAATAGTTTTATTTAGGTTTTAGTATAGAAAAGTGAAGATTTTTAGTAACATCATTATCTGCACATAAAATGAATCTAATTTGCTACAAGCAAATCCCCAAAGGCCGAGGAGCAACTCGGATCTTAGTTGCTTCACATAATCCAAAAACTATAGATAGCTCGCCCTGTCTGGAATGGAGTGTCTACCTTTGTTTCTTCCTGGATGCATCCGTTCCTACTAGGATACCTGTGAATATGAACTCTCAATTCAATAAAATAATAAGGGCTTAATGAGAATTATAAACTATCTCAAGAACATAACATTAAAAAAAACTTATTTACAATTCAGTGTTGTGCATACCATCTTAACAATTAAATTAATATAATGTTGTTATAAACACAAACTTATTTATAATTCAAACTTATGTATACCATCTTAATTCATGTTTATAAAATAATAAGGACTAAATGAGAATTACAAACTATCTCAATCTTAAGCAATTCCAAAATCTAAACAATTAAATTTAATAATTACAATCAATCATCTACAAAATGTTTCAATGCCAACTTTAATTATAAGCAATTACAATATCTAAACAATTAAATTTAATAATTACAATCCATCATCTACAAAATGTTTCAATGCCAACTTTAATTATAGGATACAATATATTAATAATAATCTCAATTTGTTAATATAATGTTGTTATAAACAAAAAAATATTGGTTCAATATGGAGCTTTAACTTTATTTTAATAATCTTAATATGTTTGGTATATCCTTCCAACATAAAATAAAACAAAAAATTCAAAAAAATCATGATATCTCTATAAAATACCAATGTTAGCAAACTCAAAATAGAGCAGCCAAAAATATTCATGAAACATGAGTAACTCTACCTTTTCTTTTCTTTTTTCGCTTTTCGTTACCCCTTTCCAATATCATTGTCTCTTTTTTTTTGCCATGTGACATGGAAGCATGTAGGTACAAGGTATCTATTCGGGTACACAAGGTACTCCCAAAAGACCGAACACCTTGAGTAACCGCTTCACACAAATAGATCACAAATCAACACATCGATGTTTGTCATGTGGTTAAAACCCTCGAGAGGGAAATAGTCCATGACCCTAGCCAAATAGCTACTTGGAGCAATTTATTATGCAAAATAAAGAAAGTTACATGAGCTTCTCATAATCGATCAACTAGCCAAGGACCCTCCATGCTCTTTAAATAGAGATCATGGACCAATCGGGTGTTAAGCCATGGATCAATGGTAGGTATGCTCTAAGAGAAGTTGAACCGTCGCATCACTTTATGTCTAGAGCATATCGTGACCATCGGATTAGAATATTTACAAATGCATACTAATGCATACTAAAGAAACACACTTTACCTAACAGATATATTACACAAGTTGATCTTAACTAACTCCTAAGTGTCTAAATATCCTAACATCCCCCCTTAAGAACAACTTGGGATAGGATTGAAAGATTTACAAAAGTGACACTATTAGGAGAATGAAGGAGGCATTAGAGCCTATCCCCCTTTAAGGACACATTCTTGAACTCCTAACATAGACCGAAGTTTAGAAAACTTCGCTTCTGTAAGAGACTTGGTGAAGATGTCTACAATTTCGTCATTTGTAGGGAAATAGAGCACTTCAATAACACAATCATGAACAAGATTTCTGATGAAGTGCATGTGTAGCTCAATGTGTTTACTGTGCTGATGTAGAACTGAATCTTTGGAAATCTTGATGGAACTTAAATTATCGCACCAAAGTGGAGTAGGATGCTGCTGCTTGAATCCAAAATCTGAAAGGATCTATCGAAGCCATAAATCTTCCTGACTGCCATTAACTGCGGCTCGATATTCTGCTTCTGCTGAAGAAAGAGCAAGAGCTTGTTGTTTCTTACAATCCCAAGTGACATGTCCATATCCCATACTGAAAACATAACCTGCAGTAGACTTTCAATCATCAGGATCGTCGGCCCAACCTGAATTAGTGAAACCAACCAACAAAGGTTTTCCCCCTGTAATGTAATGAATCCCAAACTAAATTGTACCTCGAATATATCAAAGTATTCTTTTTACTGCTTTCAAGTGACTTTCATGAGGAGTTTTCATATAACGAGCAACATGACCAATGACAAAGGAAAGGTCAGGACAAGAATGAGTCAAGTATAAAAGACTACCAACAAGCTGACGATACAAGGTGGCATCTACTTTAAGGGAAGTACAAGTGGCAGAAAGTTTGACTTCAGACTGGAAGGGAGAAGGGGATGGTTTACAATCTTCCATGTGGAAGCGACGAAGAAGGTCACAAGCATACTTAGACTCGGAAAGAAAGATTCCTTCTTTGGTTTGCAAGACTTGGAGACCAAGAAAATAATGCAAATGTCCTAAGTCTGACATTTCAGAATTTTGCTTAAGACTGGATTTCACATGGGTTATAATTTTAGGGTTAATACCAGTAAGGATAAGATCATCAACATAAAGAACAAGTATGATGAGATGGTTTCCTACTTTCTTGGTATAGACATTGGGGTCAGATTCGAATCTAGAAAAACCAGTGTCAAGGAGAAAGCTATCCATTTTGGCATACCAAGCTCTAGGAGCTTTCTTAAGGCCATATAAGGATTTATTAAGGAGACATACAAGGATAGAGTTATCCTGAACATATCTAGGAGGTTGTTCCATGTAAATTTCCTCCTGTAAATCACCATGTAAAAAGGCAGACTTGACATCTATTTGATGGAATATCCAGTTATGTAAGGTTACAAGGGAAAGAACAAGGAAGATGGAATTCATTTTTGTGACATGAGCAAAGGTTTCATTGTAGTCAATCCCTTCAACTTGGGAAAAACCTTTGGAAACTAACCTTGCCTTAAGTCTTTCAACACTTCCATATGATGCATACTTAGTTCTGTAGACCCATTTACATCTAACAAGTTTTCTTCCTTTTGGAAGAGGAACAAGATCCCAAGTATCGTTCGCCATTAAGGAACGATATTCTTCATCCATAGCTGCATCCCAATTTGAATTTCCTAAAGCTTCTGCAAAACTTTTTGGATCATGATTCTTAGAAACTTGATCCAAAAGAGAAGAGGCTCGCTGAATTTGAGAACGTGTTCGACGTTGATCTCTAGGATCGCTAGGAAGATCACCAACTGCTTCACATGTTGAACAGACCCATCGAGGAAGCACTGGTGCTGGTGCAATTGGAGGAACATGAGCAGGCGGAGGTGGATTTTCATCCTCGCTGTTATCATCAGAAATTGGAGTTGGAAACCTGTAAAGGAAGTTGGAAGAAGAAGAAGAAGGCACAATCGCCGAATCAGGCTCGTAGGCCAAAGATGGCACACCCGCCAAGTTAGGCTCGTAGGCCAAGAGATTTTCATCAAATTTAACATATCTTTTAATGATTATATCATGATAATGTGGTTGAAGAAGTCTATAACCTTTTACATCTTCTGAATATCCAAAAAATATGCACTTTTCATTTTTAGGCTGCAATGCTTTCTGTTTTTCATCTGGAATGTGAACCCATGCTTCACAACCAAACACATGAAAGTGACTTACATTTGGTTTAGTTTTACTCTATGCTTCTTTCGGTGTTATACATTGTAAAACTTTAGTGGGTGTGTGATTAACTATGTAATTTGCACAATTTATAGGCTCAGGTCAATATTGAAGACTTAGTCCCTTAGATTGGATCATACAATTAGCCATTTCTTTTAAAGTGCGGTTCTTCTGTTCAGCTACACCATTTTGTTATGGTGTATATGGAACAGTGTGTTGTTGTTGGATTCCTTGTTCAGTGCAGAAAGTAGTGAACTTGTTGTTAACATATTCTCCTCCATTGCCAGATCTTAACTTAATAATGTGATGACCAGATTGTTTTTCAACAAGGGCCTTGTGGCCAAGAACATGTTAAATACTTCACTCTTAATTTTTAGGAAGTAAAACCAAGTGCATCTAGAGTAGCAATCAATGAAAGTTAAGAAATATTTGAAACCAGAAAAGGAAGCAGATGGAAGAGGACCACACAAGTCATTATGCACAAGCTCCAAGGGAACCGAGGCATGCCAAGAGGCACGTTTGTCAAAACTGTTTCGATGATGTTTTCTGAGTACACAACCGAAACAAACACCATCCTTGCAAGATACCATCAGAAGACCAGTCACCATATTGTATTTACATAGTTGTTGCAATGAGCGGTAATTTAAGTGACCAAATCGCTCATGCCAAAGTTTTCTCAAGTTATCACTATGAGCAACAAAAATTGAAGGAAAAGGTGATGACCCAAAGTTGTTAAATTTGTACAACCTGGTAATATTATCAATGGTTCCAGTAGCAAGGACATTTTAAGGATTTTTAAAATCCTTGATTACAACTTGGTGAGGTGTAAACGTCGCAGTTTTACCTTCACATGAATGAGTAATTTGATAGACTGATAACAAATTGCAGGATATTTTTGGAACACATAGTACATCACTAAAATGGCCATTTTCTACTGGAACTGTTCCAGATCCTACAACACTTAGAGATCTATCATCACCAACAAATATTTGTTTGGTGTTACATTCATGCATAGTAGAAAAGATGGCTTGATCCTTAACCATATGATAAGATGCTCTAGAATCAATGAGCCATTCATTTGAAGTAGAAGAAGAAGATGCAATATAAGAGTAACCAGAAGCACAAAGTGCATGTCCATGAGAGTTAGATTCTGAAGACGAATCTAGGATGATGTGGTGCTTCTTCATTGTTGCTTCCAAAGATGCCATCTTTTTGAAACACTTAGATTCATCATGATTATCTTTCCCACAAAAATTGCAACGGCGCTCAGTCTTATTTCCTTTTGGCTTGGATCCTTTGTCATTTTTTAAAGAAGGAGCTGACTGAGATGGTTTGGGACCCTTGTTGTTTGGCTTATTATTGCAAAAATTCTATTTCTTGGGAGGCTTGGACTTTTCTTTCTGTTGGGACAATAAGGCTTTCCCAGATGTATATGCATTGTTAATTATTCCAAGGTGAATGAGATTATCTTGCTCTCTAATTAAGGAATCAGAAAATGATTTAAGACTAGGCTCTTGATACCTAGCTGCAGTCAAGGATTCTTTCATGGAGTAGAATGTAGATACAAAAACAGAATATGCAGGTCCAAGTTTGTAAAGAATATGATAAATATATTGTTTGTCTTATTTATTAATCTTGCATTCTGCACATAAGAGTCTAAGAGTTTTATACTTAGATAAATATTCTTGAATGCATGAAAAATGATTTGGATTCAAGGAAAGCAACTCATTCTTAAGTTGATGACCCCGAATTTCATTGTGTTTACCAAACACAGATTCCAACTTTTCCCAAGCTATATCAGGTTCATCAATTCCAGATATGTGGAATCGCAAATCAGTAGAGATTGACATCCCAATCAATCCACAAGCTTCATCACATCTATTTTCCCATTTAATTTTCTTATCATCATCAGTGGGTTCTGTTTCTTTCCCTGAGGTTATCCTGAAAAGTCTCCTACTTCGTAGAGCATCCTCCATACGAGATTTCCATGAGAAATAGTTAAAACTTATAAGTATAATATCACAAGGGGTGGCCATACTGTAAAATAATGGCTGAAAGAATAGAAACTAAATGTCTGGATGCAAAGAGGTAGAAAAAATATGCGGTTTAAAAAAAAACACTGAAAACTGATTCTGGATGATGAAGTTATGCTTGATCAAAGAAAATGTTGAAGATGTCCCCAATAGTGACGTGGTAGATATTAACTTGACCAACTAAGAAAAAGAACCCCCCTTTTCCCAAGATCAACCTTTGACAATCACTTTACAATAAAGTTGCTTTAACTGAATCACTTTTGTAGAATAAGTGATGTTCATTTTTACAATAATGTTACTTTTAAATAGTGCGGCAAAAATTAAAAGGCTTAACTGATTCACTTTTATTTTATTTTATTTATGTGAAATGCACTTTTACAATAAAGTAACTTGAAAATAGAAATTGCATGCATTAAAAAGTAGTTTAATAAGACTTGAACTCAAGACCTATTAAGGAATAAAGCAACTTTGGACCAAGTGAGCTAAGTTTAAAAGGTACGTAAAAGAATGGAAAGATGAAGGGTTTTATTTTTTATTTTTTTTATTTTTTTTATTTTTTAAAACTCTTCTCTCTCATTCTCCGTGCTTGCCTTTTTTCTCTGCAAATCACACACAAAAAAAAATTTCCACACAATGGGGTTAGATCTTGGTTAGCTTACCTGGAAAGTCTACGTTTTCAAGTTTTCTCGCTGTTTCTGATTTGCTGTGATCGCACAAGGTGCACGACAAAGAGCATACGTAGCTGAGAAGACAAGAAAAAAAAACTTTCTCTTACTGTCTCCAATTCACCGCGATCGCACAGGGTGCATGGTAAAGAGCATACGTAGTCAGGGAAGGCAATAGTCTGAGACTAAAATAGAAAAGATCTAATAATAAGACTGATAAAATATGAGAGATTTAAAAAAAAACAAATTCGTCACTGTAACATTATACCTTCATATTTACCGAAATGGGTGTTTCTGGAACAAACAGAAACAAATTTCGATGAAACAAAAACTATTTCCCAATGGAAATGGTGCTCCGGACGCAATGGAATAGCTTCCATAGGACACAAATACACAGAAAATCTAGAACTAGAAACCCTTTCAAAGTTTCAGCAACACCAATTCTAAATATTGAACAAAATCGAACGTGGTTCTTCATAAACGCTCTGATACCATGTTCGAGTACACAGGGTACTCCCAAAAGACCGAACACCTTGAGCAATTGCTTCACACAAATGGATCACAGATCAACACACCGATGTTTGTCACGTGGTTAAAACCCTCAAGAGGGAAGCAGTCCATGGCTCCAGCCAAATAGCTACTTTGAGCAATTTATTATGCAAAATAAAGAAAGTTACAAGAGCTTCTCATAATCGATCAACTAGCCAAGGACCCTCCATGCTCTTTAAATAGAGATCATGGACCAATCGGGTGTTAAGACACGGATCAATGGTAGGTATGATCTTGTCGCGGATGCAACCATTTTCCCAAAATTTCTTAAATTTTGGTCCCCTCCTCATGATTTAGCATTGTTTTTTTAATTGTTTGGATCCTTGAACCTTTTGGTCGTGCTTTAAGTTTGGATAGGTTTGATGATTATAAATAAGCTGGCTTAATTTTCGCTCGTGTGTGGAATTGTTGTAAATCTCAGTTTTTAAAGTTTGTTTTTGCTGAGTTTAACGTGGATCAGGTTTTTTGTCATTTGCAAAATGCTGTTTTAGAGCTGAACAGTTCAATCGCTGTCGAGTTTGAAGTTTTCGTCACTTAGATCGGGGGTTGCTGTCCTGGTTTGCTTCCGCCATTGCGGCTCTCAAAGTAGTTAAGCCTCCGAAGTATAAAGCACTCCGCCCTCCAGTATGCGTAGTGTGGCTATAACCTTTCTCCTTCTGTCGTTGCGGCTCCCAAATCGACTAAGCGCCCGAAGTCTAAAACGCTCCGCCAGCCGATGCATCAGTATTTTAGTCGCTTTCCCGTAACTTTTTCTTCTTCCGCCATTGTGGCTCCCAAATTAATTAATCTTCCAAAGTGTAAAACCTTCTGATTTTCGATTGAGAGTTTTCCTGCCCACGGGTCGCGTATCCTTAACCTTTCCTTTCCCGCCGTTGCAGATAGGAAAGCCTTTTTGCGTCCGATGTCAAAGTCCTTTCGAATTCCAATTGGTTTTTTCTTTTTCCTTCCCGCAGCTCAGGCCTTAACTTTTCCAGCTCCCGGCATTGATGTTTTCTCCTGAACCCGTAGGTGGACGAGACAGTGGCGCACCGGGCCATTTCTTGTGGATTAGCCGTTAGTTGGTTTAATCTGACATTTGTTTAGAATGCAATCCCGGTCAATGATGCACAATGTTTGATTGCAGGTGGTTTTCAGAGAATGGTCAAACTACTGCGGCGCGAAGGGAGATGGGTAATTTGGTAAAAGAAGAGCCGAAACCATCAGGATTGCAAGCAGGACAAACGAAGGAAAAGACAAAGTGAATGGCGATAAAGGAACAGACCCGAAAAGATCTGTCAGTTACTCATCAGATCATGAAGGCGCACAGAAAATAAAATGGGAAGATGAAGCGTTTTGAAGGACCGGAAGGTCATACGTTTGGGGGGGGGGCCAGCCCAAGCGGTCGACGGTGGTAGTTTAAATATTTGAAAGTAGAACTTAGAAGGGACTTTTTCCCTGGAAAAACTTGTAAACCATTTCCTTGTACGAGGAACTATTTCATTTTACAATCAAAAACTGCAACTTTTGCCTGTTGGAGAAAGCGCAATGCGGAATGTATCAAGGTGATTAAATGAGCAATGTGGAAGGGGAACTATTTCGTTTTCAGCTATGTTTCATTAACTGTGAGAGTGTTTTAACTTCCTGAACCTATGTTCTTGTCTAAATGCTCTTCAGTATATTTTGTGATGTTTTCCACTGTGAGTAATAAATGTTGTTCATAAACAATTGGCTATCGGGTTGTTCAAATATCTGTAATTGGTCATGTGTCTTGAAAGAGGAATCAACTATCTGTAACTTTTCATAATGCATGTACAAAATATATTACTCACCAATGAATGATAATCCTGCTCCCTAGGGATAGGTTAGGTAGTTAGTTTTAATTTCTTGTTGTATGTGATTTAGATGCTTGTGAGTGCTAAGACGAGAGGTAAGAACCTGCGCATCACGTTGTGAATGCTCCCTGCATACTTATCACCCTGCATTTAGTTAGGCACGTGCATCTCATACATTAAGTCAAAATACAAAAAATACGCGGTGGACCGGGCTGCAACCGGTAAAACCTTTGTTTTTGTTACTTTGACCTACGGTAGCCGAATCGCAAACCGGACGGATTCCCTATACCAAACAGTCATGGGCTATTTGGGAACGTTGACTGGGGAGAATCCCTTACTATTGTTGCCTGCGAATTTCCAGGCCTCAACAGTTCTGGCGCTAGAAGGAGGGCCGCCAGTGTATGGCTGGCCGAGGAAACCTATTTTCCTGAGATTATTCCACTGGTAACAGTTCTAAAAGGAATGGACTTCATAATCCAATTCCAGAAGATGTATGGCTGGCCGAGGAAACCTATTTTCCTGAGATTATTCCACTGGTAACAGTTCTAAAAGGAATGGACTTCATAATCCAATTCCAGAAGAAAGGAGTAGAGAACATCTATATTCTGTTGGAAACGAAGTTGTTAATAATCTGAGAAGACACACCAGGGCATATGTAAAGAAGATTGGAGGATTGCCAATCATCCCTGAATTGCCCAGAAGAGAGTATAAAAGGAAATATCTTCCTATAGTAGAAGACTCAGTGCTGGTTGGAGACTAGGAAGAACCTGTAGAAATAGCCTTACAGGAAGTTGTACTACCTTTGAATCAAGAAGGCCCAGATACCCCTCACAGTTCTCCTACTCACACTTCTATTAGCTCACCTCCTCACTCTCCACCCAGACTCATGGCAGGAGTAAATGCTAATCCACCACCCAACCCACCAAATCTACCACCTTCCTGGAGAGCCAGATCACCGTTAAACCTAACACCTCCATTACATGATCTACCTCAAGCCTTTGACAAGATGTTGCCCAAGTTAGACCCAAATGAGAAGATACTAATAGATGATCACCTGCAAAGTTTTTACTTGGAGATAGAAGGGTTGAGGGCTAGGGAGTATGAGGATGTAGTTTGCAGACATTTTCCACATACCCTTAAAGGAGCTGCAGCATCATGGTATTTTGGGTTGCCTGCTAACTCTATCCCTGATTGGGATACCTTTGAGAGAATTTTCAGAAGTAAGTATGCGATTCAAAAGACTCATGCATCCCTTATGAAAGGACTATGCGCCTTGAAGAAAGAGAGAAAGGAAAAGGTGCATAGTTTCACACAAAGGTTTGCAGCATATCTCAAAAAATTTTATGAAGCTGATAAACCTTCGGACAAGGTACGGCTTGAGTATTATACATCAGCTTTAGGCCCTGATTTGGCCATGTTTTCCAAAGGTAGGGCCAAGCCTACTTTGACGAAAACCTATGAAGAGGCAGAAGTAGTGGAGGTTGAAAGAGAAAGTATCGAAGATTACCGAGAACAGTCAGGAGAGAAAGGTGCGGGAAGGAAAGCCTTATTTTTTACTAAGCCTAAGGAAGAGAAATCACTAGATTTTGAAAATATGGCAAAAATGATGCAGAATCTTTCCAAAAAAATCATAGATTTGGAGAAAGAGAAGGAAACACAAAAGTTCTATAAGCCCTATTATAAGAAAAGAGAGGATAACAATCAGTCTCAACCTCCTCCTCACAATGCTGCATCCATGAATCTAACAGAAGTAGGAATGAAAAAATTTTGCACTTTCCACCAACAACCACACTCTGAAAGAAATTGTCCTCAATGGATAAACTCAATGACGTTGGTTATGAATCAGCTATTGGATTCTAAGTTAACAAAAGATGGCGATGAAGAAAGAAAGGAAAATACTACTTCAACAAAGGAACAAGAAAAGGAAACCATGGTTTTGTGGAATTTTATTTCGTTATTTGACGCAGAATAAGAAAAGAAGAAGGGCTACAAGGACGTCATGGAAACCAACGTGACAACAAGGATCCAAGGGCTAATTAAATAAAACAGTCTCATTCTCCCAAAGATTAAGAGGCTTCAGCGAAATGTTAAGAAATTTCAAAATAAATCCGTAGCTGATAAAATTCCAGAACTCACTATTACCAGCCAAGATCCTAAGCAGAATAATATGTTGGCCAAGCCAAATGAAGAAAAGATGAATGCTAATAAACCTCATCCCATTGGACAGCAAATGGATTATGACATCGTGGAAGATATTAAGAAGGAGAGGGAAAACGTTTCACTATTTGAAATGTGTAAAGTGCCACAGCAAAAAGAAAGACTATTAAAAGCACTTGAAGCATTGGACGAGAAGATGCCCACTGTCAATCAACCTCAGGAAGAAGAAGAAATCGGAGAAACCAGCGTTGGAGGTAAGTCTAAAGGAAAACAACCACCTTTCCTCCTCACTTTTGAAATTTTCAATCACAACGTACATAATTGTCTGGTAGACTCAGGGGCGTCCGTTAATGTCATTCCAATATCAGTCTATAAAAAGATAAATGGGCAGCCTAAGCCATCCACGTGGAGGGTTGTTTAGCTAGATAGGACGGATGTAAATGTAATTGGTGAGATGGAGGATGTCCTGATCCGCCTGTCATCAAATGATAAAGTGTGCCAAGTCATTAATATCATGGTGGTAGATATACCAGACACTTACGGTCTTGTTTTGAGCAGAGATTGGTCAACGAAACTGAATGGATATTTTTCCTCTGATTGGTCACATCTATGGTTGCCATATAAAGGAAGCCTGAACCAAATTAATATTTTGAGGGAGCCTCACATGAAATATAACGTTACTCGACTTGAGGAGAAGAATGAACCAGTGGATTCTGTGTTGGGAAATTATTTTATTGAGTTGGAACCAGGAAATTACCCCGCAGAAGAAGCTAGCAACATGTCAGACACCCAGCCTGATCTCCTTCGATTCTCGCAGGATGATGAAATCGACTGTAAAATAGTAGACTTAGCAGTAGGAATAGATTCACATTCAGTAGTTAGTGATTTTTGGACTTTGTTTTTTGATGGCTCTAAGACGATAGAAGGGTCAGGGGCCGGCTGTGTCCTGATCGACCCCCAGAAGAATAAACATTTTCTTTCATGTAGATTAGAGTTTGAATTTACGAATAATACAGCTGAGTATTAAGCGCTGGTGCAGGGCTTGAGGAAAGCGATTGAATTAAAGGTAAGTAATTTAAAAGTTTTTGGAGAGTCTGAAATTATTGTGAAACAAATCCGGAATCAAATACATTGTGTTTCCCCTCACTTGAAGGCTTAGCAAAATGAGGTATGGGACCTACTTAAATGTTTTAATGCATTCAATATTATCTCAATTCCAAGACTTAAAAATGCAGCAGCTAACTTGTTGGCCACATCAGCCGCTAGGCTGGTACCTACTCATAATCGATGCTCTGTTGAATTACTTTTAACGCCCTCAGTACCTGATATGATTACCAACCTACGAGTGTTCGATGATGACCAGCATATTATAGAATGTTTAACAAATGACGAGGTATTTAAAGGAGCAATTATAGATGATGAAGAACATCAGGCCGAGCTGAAGTATGATAATTTCATCCCAAAGGGAGTCAGAACATTAGAAAGAATGTTATATTTAAATTAAAAGTTCAGAAGACCAGCCAACGTGAAGACCCACATCTCATCTCTATAGTTCGAGCTGATAAATTTAGGGACTGAGACGAATCCTAAATTTGTGAATCTCGTCAAATGTTGTTCACCAGCAGAAAGAGACAAGTTCGTCAGTCTGTTTAAACAATATAAAGATGTTTTCGCATGGACATATGAATATTGGAAAACATATGACACCAGCATCATCAAACATGTTATTCCCATCAAAGCTGGTGTCAAGCCGTATCAACAACCTTTAAGAAAAATGCATCCAAAATTGGAACAGCTGATTCAGAGTGAAGTGAAAAAATTATTGGATGCTAGAATCATTTTTAAGGTCAGACACTTTGAGTGGGTATCAAATCTGGTACCAGTGAGGAAAAATTCTGGAGAAATCAGACTCTGCATGGATTTCAGGAATTTAAACCGTGCTTCAGACAAAGATAACTATCCTGTGCCACCCATGGAGCAATTGCTACAAATGGTTTCAGGTTCTGAGTTGTTTTCATTATTAGACAGTTTCTCTGGCTACAATCAAGTATTAGTAGCCGAAGAAGACAGATTGAAGACAACGTTCAGGACCAAATGGGGAACCTTTGCCTACAGAAGGATTCCCTTTGGGCTTATAAATGCTGGAGCGACGTTTCAGAGGGCTATGGACATAGCTTTCCACGGATTGATTGGCTGTAGTGCTGTAGTGTACCTTGACTATATTACGATATTCTCCAAAAGGAAAGAAGAACACACGTTTCACTTAAGGCAGATTTTTGAACGCTGTCGAAAATATGGCATCTCGCTCAATCCCAAAAAGTGTGTGTTCGCTGTCACAGAGGGAAAATTGCTGGGTCATATAGTGTCAAAGAAAGGAATCTCTATAGATCCAGAAATAATTAAGGCCATTGAACAGATCCCATTACCCTATAATAAAAAAAGGATGCAATCATTTATGGGAACTATAAACTTCGTGTGAAGATTTGTTCCTGATTTCGGTCAAATCGTCAAGCCGCTGCAGCAGATGGTGAAGCAAAATGCACAATTCAAATGGAATGATATTGAGAAGAACGCATTCAGCAAAATTAAAACTGCTGTTGCACACGCACCCTCCCTGAAAAGCCCATATTTCAATAAAGACTTTATTATGTATACCTTTGCATCCGATGATTCGCTAGCAGCTGTGCTTACGCAAAAGGAAGATGGAGGGGATGAATTCCCAATATCTTTCATGAGCACTGGTCTACAAGGGGCCGAATTAAATTACCCAGCCATTGATAAACATGCTTATGCAGTATTCAAAGCAGTGAAGCAATTCAGGCCTTATATTTTAAAAAATCGAACCAAGGTGATCGTCCCCTACCCAGCTGTAAGGTCCCTTCTTGTACAAAAGGAGTTAGGAGAAAGAAGGGGCAACTGGGTAACAACTCTTCAAGAGTACAACCTTAAATTCAAGCCAGCCACTATATTTAAAGGACAAGGGTTGTGCAAACTGATGACTGAAAATGGAAAAAATGAAGAACACGCCTGGGAGGATGAAGTCGAATTACATGTAATGGAGGTATGTCCTTTGTTTATAGCTCCCGAGTATTGGTATAGAGACCTCGTGCATTACCTGTAGGCAGGGTTGTTTGCAGAACATTGGAATTCTAAGCAAAGAAGAGCGTTGCATCTTAAATCAGCTTCCTATCAAATTGTTGAAAGAGTATTATTCAGAAAAAATTATGACGGAGTTCCCCGGAGATGCTTAGAGAAATAAGATGTGGAAAAAGTAATGACAGATTTGCATGACGGGCTTGCTGGGGGACATTATTCAGGGGATACTACAGCCCACAAAATCCTCAGAGCTGGTTACTATTGGCCCACGCTCTTCAAAGATGCACACGCACATGTGAGGAAGTGTGATATTTGCCAAAGGTGTAGTGGGAGACAACCTAAAGCAGCGGCACCCCTAAAGCCAGTGATGATCACAGAACCATTCGAGAAATGGGGGTTGGATATTATTGGAGAAATAAAACCGAATTCCTCTCTGCAGCACAAGTACATTCTGACCGTGACCGATTATTTCACTCGCTGGGTTGAAGCTATCCCGCTGCGCAAGATAAATGAAGACGCAGTCATCAGCTTCCTACAAGATCATATCATGACCAGGTTTGGAGTTCCAATTTCCTTAGTCTTTGATAATGCTAAGTAATTTTCATCAATTAAATTAACTGCTTTTTCTCATGATAAAGGGATAAAATTGCATTATTCTTCTAATTAATATCCACGAGGAAATGGCCTGGCTGAGTCCTCTAACAAAAATCTGATTAGAATCTTAAAGAAGACTGTAATAGAAAACCAAAGGAGTTGGCACTCAGCGCTACCAAATGCCATTTGGGATGATAGAGTCACACCCAAGTCTGCTATAGGAGTGTCACCATATACCCTTGTCTACGGTAAAGAAGCCATTCTTCCTCCCAATATCATGCTACCTTCTTCCCTAATAGCTCAAGAGTCTAGAGGGTTGGATGATGAAGTTTTGCAAATAAGGATAAATAATCTCCTGAAAGAAGAAGAGGCTAGATCTAAAGCCAAAGAGCGCTTTAAGCAACAACAGGAGGTAATAAAGAGATGGTTTGACAAACATAAGGTAGGAACAAAAGAGTTTGAAGTGGGAGATCTGGTTCTCAAGTGGGATCACCCCCATGATGAGAAAGGAAAGCATACTGAATTCCAGCAGTTGTGGGTAGGCCCTTTTCAGATTGCGGCAAAGCTTGGCCCTTCTACTTATAAATTGCAAGATCTACAAGGATGGGAGGAGAACTTACCAGTAAATGGTTTGGTTCTCAAGCCTTATTTTTCCTGAGGTTTTGTTTGAGTTCTTCTGTCTTGTATATAAATAATTTGTTCTGACTATCTTTTTGAGTCTTTGAGTCATGAAGTTTAGTTTTTGTTTTAGTTTAGATTTTCTGTTTGATTTTAAATAAAAGAAGCAAGCTTTGGTCGCATGGAGAGCATTAGAATTCTGGACCAACTAAAATCCTTGATTATAAGACTATGTATTATGGTTTTATCTGATAGAGCTTCTTCTAGTTTAGTAGTTTTCCTAAATGGCTGTGAATGCATTGAAGTCCTGCTTAATCCTTGTAAAGTAACTCAAGATTAAAAGGTGTGGAATACTATTTCAAGGCTCCATCCATCTCACACTTAAAAATGTCCTAGGGGGGTGACAGCAAAATACCCATGGAAAGGAAGCAGGGTAAACAGTATATTATATATAACTGATCCCATGCCAAGAATTGAAAGCCAAAAGGCTAAAAAGAGTCAAAAACTCCTAAGAAAGCAATGTATATCAAAACAAAGTACTAAATCATATGAGTATAAAATTGACAAAATTTCCTCTCCATCCATGATCTGAAAACTAAATACATCTCTCACACAAAAGGACACTATGGATAGAGGATCCTGAATAAAAATTTAGAAAGAAAGGCATGAGGAGGACTCAAAAGGACAAAAGTCCAAAAAACACAAAAGTGCAAAATGGCATGGGAATGAGGAACAAATGAATATTTCTGTTTACCAGATGTTACGATCCTGTGGTGTCCAAGCTAGAAGCTTCCCAAAGACAGAGGTAAAAATGAAACTCATACTTCTGGCCTCAAAAGAGTTATCTTGACTTTGAAACCTTGGTCTCCATTTTCCTGAACAGGACTACCCTCAATGATTCAAAGTTCATGTATCTACCATTTGGGAAATCCATACATCTAGAAGAATTCAACATGTTGATTTTATTGTTAAACAGTCTATTACTTAAGGAAGTAGTTGTCCAGAGATCTAGGTTCACCAGGTAGTCGCCAATTGTTGCGGCTACAACCATTTTCCTAAATTTCTTAAATTTTGGTCCCCTCCTCATGATTTAGCATTGTTTTTTTTAATTGTTTGGATCCTTGAACCTTTTGGTCGTGCTTTAATTTTGGATAGGTTTGATGATTATAAATAATCTGGCTTAATTTTCGCTCGTGTGTGGAATTGTTGTAAATCTCAGTTTTTAAAGTTTGTTTTTGCTGAGTTTAATGTGGATTAGGTTTTTTGTCATTTGTAAAACGTTGTTTCAGAGCCAAAACAGTTCAATCACTGCCAGGTTTGAAGTTTTCGTCACTTAGATCGGGGGTTCCTGTCCTGGTTTGCTTCTGCCGTTGTGGCTCTCAAATTAGTTAAGCCTCCGAAGTATAAAGCACTCCGCCGTCTGGTATGCGTCGCGTGGCTATAACCTTTCTCCTTCCGCCTTTGTGGCTCCCAAATCGACTAAGCGCCCGAAGTCTAAAACGCTCTGCCAGCCGATGCATCAGTCTTTTATTCGCTTGCCCATAACTTTTTCTTCTTCTTCCGTTGCGGCTCCCAAAGTAATTAATATTCCAAAGTGTAAAACCTTCCGATTTTCGATTGAGAGTTTTCCCGCCCGCGGGTCACATATCCTTAACCTTTCCTTTTCCACCGTTGTGGCTAGGAAAGCCTTTTCACGTCTGATGTCAAAGTCCTTTCGAATTTCAATTGGTGTTCTCTTTTTCCCACCCGCAGCTCAAGTCTTAACTTTTCCGTCTCCCGGCGTTGATGTTTACTCCCGAACCCGTAGGTGGACGAGATAGTGGTGCACCGGGCCATTTCTTGTGGATTAGCCGTTACTTTGGTTTAATCTGACGTTTGTTTAGAATGCAATCCTGGTCAATGATGCACATCGTTTGATTGCAGGTGGTTTCCGAAGAATGGTCAAAATACTGCGGCGCGAAGGGAGATGGGTAATTTGGTAAAGGCAGAGCCGAAACCATCAAGATCACAAGCAGGACAAATGAAGGAAAAGACAAAGTGAATGGTGAAAAAGGCACAGACCTGAAAATATCTGTCAGTTACTCATCAGATCATGAAGGCGCACAGAAAATAAAATGGGAAGATGAAGCGTTTTAAAGGACTGGAAGGTCATACGTTTGGGGGGGGGCAGCCCAAGCGGTCAGTGGTGGTAGTTTAAATATTTGAAAGTAGAACTTAGACAAGACTTTTGCCCTGGAAAAACTTGTAAACCATTTTCTTGTAAGAGGACTTGTTCACAATTGATTATGACAACACATGACGAGTTGCATTGTGATCCTTTGAAAGAGATTTCTTTCCAATAGTGCGAAATGCATCTACTAAACTTCTGAGAACATGGTTTAGAATTGTTTATCATCTTTATCCTTAAGTTTTTCCTAACAACAGTCATAGACCTAGATTTTAACAACGATATAAATAATCTACATTTATCTCCATCACATTTAGAATCAAAATAGTTGACAAGCATCTATTGAGATTGATATGCAATATTGTGTCTATACAGCGTACCTTCAAGTGAACCAATGAGACTTTCATCGATCTGTATATGTTTAGGAGTTCTTCGGCGTGAAGTTGCTAATGAAGGTAGGGAGGTTGGAACTGCACCCTGTACCATATCACCCGGTCGGTCTGGTGTTTGAACATGAGCTTCATTCCTTCTTTGTCTTCTTTTTGATTGGATGGTGGCAATTGGAAATCCTCCTGGGTGGTCTGAACAACATTGTCTTCTTCAAGCATACGTTCAGCATTCAATGTCTCTCTAACTTCGTCACTTGTATAGCCACATTCAATTAAATATGCAAAGGTTTCAGGTGGCCTTGATGTGCACCTATGTTTTACTCCTTGATCAGTGCCATGCAGTGCTCTTTCTTCTACTGATATGGATATTGAAGGCCCCTCGAGTGAATGCTTTTGTCTTTTTTGATGTGGATTGGTAGGAAGAACCGTGGCATCCTCAACAACCAGAATTGGTTGAGTGTCCATAGAGTGTCTTCGATTGGTCATGTCATTTATTTTCTTCTCTCTAATTTCTTCAAGGATTTCATTGGGTATCCTCTTCCTTGCTGATTTTATTGCTTGATTGCATGAGTTTTCCATCACCACAATGATCAATGATATATGGTTTCCTTTGCTAGCTCCTCAATGGTACTCTTCGATGGGAGACTACCCAAGATTGGTTTCTTTCTTTCTCAATTGTGTCTAGATACTCAAGTTAGGGGGAAGATTGGGAAGAATGTTGCCTTTTCTAGCTCCTCAATTGTAAGAGAAATAATGTTGCCTTTGGTTCTCCTAAATGGGAAATTCCCCAAGCTTGGTTTGTCTCTTGCTCAATTGTGTCTACATACTCCACCATAATGACGCACAACATCTTGTATTTGTTAAATGAAAACTAAACTAATGTGTTTATGGGAGGTTTCTCATTATTGATGTTTATGGGAAGTTTCTTCTAACGGGCATAACTGGCAACGGCTTACTCATGTAACTAATTTCATAAAGTATATTGTACATGGTTGGGATATGCAATGTAGAGAATTGTATGTGAGGTTGAGACCGTCTTGTAATCTCTCCTTCTTCATTAATGAGCTTCAATACTTTACCTGTGGATGTTTCTCCTTTTGGGGTTTTACCACATGAAATGTTTTGTTCTGATGGTGTGATTCATTGTCTGATTATATAAATGTGTCTCTGAAATTTAACAAGTGGTATCAGAGTCTCAGTACTGAAAGAGACTATGTGGTAGAATCATTGTTGGAGAAAACCGATGGAAGAATCATTGTTTCCTGTGTTTTTTTATGTCTGATGGAAAGTAGTTGTTGTCATGAAGGTGCCTGGAATCCATTGTAAAGAGAACTCACTGCCAGTCACAATGTTGCTTCTATGTGTGTGGAGGTAGTCGGAAGAAGCTGTGAAAGGTTTCCCATTGTGTAGTTCTACCTACAAAATCTCCTAGCTATGGAGAGGTGAAACTGTGAAGGATTTTATTTGGAAAATGCATGGAAGAGAAGCCCGTTGACCTGCTAGCGGATGTGGAGGACTACGAGCAACCTGAGTGTGTAAGGGTCTAGAGACTGCATGACTATCTGGTGAAGGAGGTAGTGGAAGCGTTGAAGAGAACTTTGCTGAAAAAATTGTGTGGAGGGAACCATCCTATGCATGGAAAAGAGCCATGTTGTTTGTTGTTTCCTAGGAAACGCAGTCGTCCCCATATCTGCCCACCAAACAACCTGGAAGAATCGCGTAGAGGTGTCAGCTGTCGATTGTTGCTATTACATAGAGGAGGCGCTGTTGTGTGTGCACTTGCACGGTTGCGTGTGGACTGTGCACTTGCATGAGTAAATCGCCATCATGTTGCTACATTGAGAGAGTGGTAACATTTAAAAAAAATTGTGCTACGATTATCAATTTTGGATATTAGTTTGAATATATATATTTCAAATGAAAAATATATAAGTTTGGATATATATATTTCTAATAAAAAAATAGCTAGCAATGGTATATATATATATATATATATATATTTATATAAATTCAAGCCATGATTACACTCAGATAATAGTGATGTTTTATTTGGGTTGAGAAATAATTTAAGAGATTGAAAAGCATAAATTGTTTTTTCAAAAATGTCTAGCACGAAGTTAGAGATTCAAAATTTTAATGGTAAAAACAACTTTTAACTTTGGAAGTTAAAGATGCGGGATTTATTAGTTCAGAAGGGGTTACAGAGAGCTTTAGACAAGATGATGAATGGGAGGATCTAGTGCCAAAGCGCTAAGCACAATTCGTTTATGTCTTGTGGATGATGTGTTGTTTAACATTATTGGAGAAACATCAACAACAAGCTTGTAGAACAAATTAGAAAGTCTGTATATGACCAAATCGGTGACAAACATAATTTACTTGAAGCGACAGTTGCATGGTATGAGAATGAAAGAAGGCACGAAGATTACAGATCATTTAAATGTTTTTAACACTTTTATTTTCTAGTTGAGTAGTATGGATGTTAAAATTGATGATGAAGATAAAGCAGTGAATCTTTTATGTACTTTACCTGAGTCTCAGGGTCAAGTAGTTTCTTCTATTAGCCTTAGTACAACTAATACTTTAGAATTTTAAAATGTGGTTAGAGCATTATTGTCTGAGGAATTAAGGAATAAAACCAGTCTTGAAACCTATTCACCAGAAGCTTTGGTTGTTAGAGATCGATCCAAGGAGAAAGGAGAAAAGTCAGGAGGTACTTCCTAGTCTAAGTGGAAGCATAGAAAAAGTAAATTAAAATGTTGGTATTGGAATAAAACTGGTCATCTAAAGAAGGACTGTTGGAAGAGACAAGAATCCAAGAAGGATGACTCCAAGTCAGAGGCAAATTCAGTTAAGTCTTATGATTTAGGTATGATTGATGAGGTCTTATCTGTTTGTAATATTTATGAATGTAATTAGGAATGGATATTAGATTCCGGTGCTTCACACCATATATGTCCTCATCTAGATTGTTTTTCTTCCTGTCAAATAGTTAATGATCGAATAGTTCTTTTAGGAGACTATAATTCATGTAAAATGGTTGGGGTTGGAAGTATTAAAATTAAGATGTTTGATGGAGTAATAAGAACACTTACATATGTTAGACATGTACCTGAGTTAAAGAAAAAAATAATTTCCTTGGGAGTATTGGATTCTTGTGGTCATAAATTTACAGGTTTTGATGGAACTCTAAAAGTTTCCAAGGGTGATTCAGTGGTTATGAAGGCACAGAGGACAGGAAACCTTTACAAATTGGTTGGAAGGATGCAAGTTAATGGTAGTGCATTAGTATCTGAAGATGAGTTAGGACCCACTCAACTATGGCATCAACGTCTTGGTCATATGAGTGAAAAAAGGACTTCAGGTATTAATGAATCATAAATTTTTTCCAAACTTGAAAACTCTGAATTTTATGTTTTGTAAACATTGTATATATGGAAATCAGTGTATACAAAAGTTTAAAGCACGTAGTCATGTAAGTAAAGGTGCAATTTACTGTGTTCATTTTGATTTATGGGGTCCATCTCCTACCATTTCCTATGGGGGATAAAAATATTATGTATTATTTGTAGATGAATTTTCTAGAAACGTTTGGGTCTATGTCCTAAAAAGAAAATTTGATGTGTTTAATACATTTAAACAATTTAGAGTTATGGTTGAAAAAAGAACTGGTAGGACAATCAAGTGTTTAAGGACGGATAATGGAGGTGAATTTACTTCTTTGGAGTTTGAAAAATATTTTAAAGATGAAGGGATTGTCAGACACAAAACAAATGTACACACTCCTCAACAAAATGGCATTGCAGAATGCATGAACATGACTCTTCTAGAAAGAGCAAGGAGCAGGCTCAATAATGCTAATTTGGGGCAAGATTTGTGGGCAAAAGCAATTTCTACTACTTGTTATATTATAAATTGGTCATCTTCAATGGCAATAGATTGTAAAATTCCAGAAGAGGTATGGACTAGTCACTATTGTGATTATTCGAATTTGAAAATCTTTGGTTGTCGAGCTTATGCACTTAGTCCTAAAAATCATCGTTCTAAGTTAGACCCTAGATCAAAAAAGTGCATATTTGTTGGTTATGATGATGTACACATGAAATGATATATATTCTGGGATCCTACTGCCCACAAAATTGTCATTAGCAGAGATGTAATTTTTCATGAATCTTCTCTTATTAAATTCGAAAGTGTAAGAGTTGATGTGGAACAGGAACAAGTAATATCAAAACAACTAATTCAAATGGAGAACCAATCTTCTAATGACTCAAAGAAACAAGAAGAAGTTTATGGTGAGAGAGAAGTCGTAGAAGTTGAAGAAATTCAAGAAGTTGTGGAAACCCCACAACCTACACCAAGAAGATCATTAAAGGAGAGAAATCCTCCTAACAGGTATACTAATTTTGTTTCGTCTGTTTTATTTGTTGATGATGGATATCCTTCTTGTTTTCAGGAATCCATTGATTGTATTGGAAATGCTAAGTGCAAGGTGGCAATGAAAGAAGAAATGGATTCTTTCAAGAAAAACAAGACATGGGAATTGGTTAAACTCCCCAAAGGTAGAAAAACTGTTGGGTATAAATGGGTCTTCAAATTGAAGAAATGAGTTGATGGTAAGGTTGAAAGATACAAAGCCAGATCGGTCGCAAAAGGGTACTCTCAGATGAAAGGTATAGACTATCATGATATTTTTTACCAATTATCAAGCTTGTATCTATTGGTATTGTGTTAGCATTAGTTGCATTGCTTTATTTGTAGTTAGAGCAACTAGATGTTAAAACATCTTTCTTACATGGAGATTTAGATGAGGAGATTTATATGGAACAACTAGAAGGTTTTGTACAGCATCAGAAAGGTATATTATTTTGCAAGCTCAAGAAATCATAGTATGGCCTGAAACAGTCGCCCAAGCAATGGTACAAGAAGTTTGATTCTTTCATGGTGAGCCAAGGTAATACTAGAAGTGAGTATGATCATTGTTTATACTTCAAAAAGATGAATGAGATATTCATTATCTTAGTATTATATGTTGATGATATGCTTCTTGTTAGCAAAAGCATGGACGCGATTAACAGGTTGAAGGATCAAATGGCTAGGACTTTTGATATGAAGGATCTTGGAGCTGCAAAATTAATCTTGGTTATTGAGATACACAGTGAGAGAAAAATGGTAAGCTCAGTTTTTCACAGGAGAAGTATGTTGAGAAAATACTTGAAAGATTCTAAATAAATAAGGCAAAGCTTGCGAATGTTCCTTTGACATCCATTTTAAACTTTCTTCAAGTTTATGTCCTAGTAGTGTTGAAGAAAATGATTATATGTCTCATGTACCATATTCCGATATAGTAGGATGTTTGATGTATGCAATGGTGTGTACTAGACCTGGTATTCCACATGTAGTAGGTGTTGTTAGTAAGTACATGGAAAATCCAGGAAAAGAACATTGGAATGCAGTGAAATGGTTGCTTTTGTAATTAGGAGGCACAAGTGACAATTGTATCACCTTTAATAGTAACAGTGATTGTGTGTGTGGTTTTGTTGATTCAGATTTCGTAGGTGATTTGGACAAGAGAAGGTCTACTTCTGGTTATGTCTTTACTCTTGTAGGTGGAGCTATAAGTTGGATGTCAAAGCTTCAAGACACAGTTGCTTTATCCAGTATAGAGGTTGAATACAATGATGCCTCACATGCTTTCAAAGAGGAAATTTGGCTGAGAGGTCTACTTAGAGAAATTGGAAGGTTGTAGAACAGTGCGCTTGTCTCCTGTGACAGTCAGAGTGCTATTCACTTAACTACAAATCATGTTTATCATAGTAAGACTAAAAATATTGATGTAAAATATCATTTTGTAAGACAATCCATTAGTGGAGGTGGAATAAATATGAAAAAGGTCCATACTAAAGAAAATTGTGCAGATATGTTCACAAAACCAGTATTGTTAGAGAAGTTACGTTGGTGGGTAGCTTCTCTTGGTTTGAAGAAAAGGTGATAAATAGTCTTGGGAAAAGTATTTGTAAATTTTGTTGTCAAGGTGGAGATTGTTAAATGACACCTAAACTAATGTTTTCATGGGAGGTTTCTCATTACGGATGTTTACAGGAAGTTTCTCATAACGAGCATAACCAACAACGGTTTACTCATGTAACTAATTTCATAAAGTATATAGTGCATGGTTGGGATATGCAATGTAGAGAGTTGTCTGTGAGGTTGCACCGTCTTGTAATCTCTCCTTCTTCATTAATGAGCTTCAATACTTTTCCTGTGGATGTTTCCCCTATTGTGGTTTTACCACATGAAATTATATGTTCTAATGGTGTGATTCATTGTATGATTATCTAAATGTGTCTCTGAGTGCTAAAAGTGACTGTGTGGTAGAAGCGCTGCTGGAGAAAACCGGTGGAAGAATCGTTGTTGCCTGGATTTTTTATGTCTGCTAGAGAGTGGTTGTCGTCGTGAAGGTGACTAGAATCCATTGTGGAGGTAACTTGCTGCTAGTCAGATCATTGTTGCTATGTGTGTGGAGGTAGTCAGAAGAAGTCGCGAAAGACTTCCCATTGTGTAGTTCTTCCTGCAAAATCGCCTAGTTGTGGAGAGGTGAAATCGTGAAGGTTGTTGTTTGGAAAACACGTGGAAGAGAATCCCCTTGACCTGTTGGCGGACATGGAGGAGTGCGAGCAACTTGAGTGTGGAAGGATCTGAAGACTGCGTGACTGTGTGGTGAAGGAGGAAATGGAAGCATTGAAGGGAACTCTCTTGAAAAAACCGTGTGGAGGAGACCCTCCTGCGCATGGAAAAGAGTCGTGATGTTTGTTGTTTCCTAGGAAACGCAGTCATCCCCATCTCTACCTACTAAACAGCCTGGAAGAATCTCATGGAGGTGTCAGCTATCGAGTGCTGCTACTGTGGAGAGGAGGCATTGCTGCGTGTGGACTATACACTTGCATTGTTGCGTGTGGATTGTGCACTTGCACGA
>LPNX010389074.1:164166-225286 GCA_001517045.1 Pseudotsuga menziesii | reverse complement strand
AATTCAGTTAAGTCTTTTGATTCAAGTATAATTGATGAGGTCTTGTCTGTTTGTAATATTTCTAATTGTAATGAGGAATGGCTATTAGATTCTGGTGCTTCACGCCATATCTATCTTCATAAAGATTTGTTTTCTTCCTATGAAACAATTAATGATGGAATAGTTCTTTTAGGAGACAATCATTCATGTAAAATTGTTGGAGTTGGAAGTGTTAAAATTAAGATGTTTGATGGAGAAATAAGAACACTTACAGATGTTATACATGTACCTGAGTTAAAGAAAATTTTAATTTCTTTAGGAGTATTGGATTCTTGTGGTCATAAGTTTACAAGTTTTGATGGAACTCTAAAAGTTTCCAAGGGTGCTTTAGTGGTTATGAAGGCACATAGGACAGGAAACCTTGACAAACTGGTTGGAAGGATGCAACTTAATGGTATTGCATTAGTATCTGAAGAAGAGTGAGGACACACTCAAATATGCCATCAACGTCTTAGTGATATGAGTGAAAAAGGACTTCAGGTATTAATGAATCGTAAATTGCTTCCAAACTTGAAAACTCTGAATTTTATGTTTTCTAATCATTGTATATATGGAAAGCAGTGTAGACAAAAGTTTAAAGTAGGAATTCATGTAAGTAAAGGTGTACTTGAATACGTTCATTCTGATTTATGGGGTCCATCTCCTACCATTTCCTATGGGCGAGAAAAATATTATGTATTATTTGCATATGACTTTTCTAGAAAGGTTTGGGTCTATGTCCTAAAAAGAAAAGCTGATGTGTTTAATACGTTTAAACAATTTAGTGTTATGGTTGAAAAAAGAACTGCTAGGACAATCAAGTGTTTAAGGACAGATAATGGAGGTGAATTTACTTCTTTGGAGTTTGAAAAATATTGCAAAGATGAAGGGATTTCCAGACACAAAACAAATGTATACACTCTTAGCAAAATGGCGTTGCAGAACGCATGAACATGACTCTTCTTGAAAGAGCAAGGAGCATGCTCAGTAATGCTAATTTGGGGAAAGAGTTGTGGGAAGAAGCAGTTTATACTGCTTGTTATCTTATAAATTGGTCACCTTCAATGGCAATAGATTGTAAAATTCCAGAAGAGGTATGGACCAATCACTCCTGTGATTATTCGAATTTGAAAATATTTGGTTGTGAAGCTTATGCACTTATTCCTAAAAATCAGTGTTCTAAGTTAGACCCTAGATCAAAGAAGTCCATCTTTGTTGTTTATGATGATGTAATGAAATGATATAGATTGTGGGAGCCTCCTACCCACAAAAATTGTCATTAGCAGAGATGTAGTTTTTTATGAGTCTTCTATGATTAAATACGAAAGTGTAGAGTTGACATGGAACAGGAACAAGAACAGGTAATATCAAAACAACTAATTCAATTGGAGAACGAATCTTCTAATGAATCAAAGAAACAAAAAGAAGTTTCTGGTGAGAGAGAAGTCATAGAAGATGAAGAAATTGAAGAAGTTGTGGAAACCCCACAACCTACACCAAGAAGATCATTAAGGGAGAGAAATCCTCCTAAGAGATATACTGATTTTATTTCATCTGTTTTATTTACCGATGATGGAGAACATTCTTATTTTCAGGAAGCCATTGATTGTATTGACAATGCTAAATGGAAGGTGGTAATGAAAGAAGAAATGGATTCTTTGGAGAAAAAAAAGACACGGGAATTGGTTAAACTCCCCAAATATAGAAAAACTGTTGGGTGTAAATGGGTCTTCAAATTGAAGAAAGGAGTTGATTGTAAGGTTGAAAGATACAAAGCCAGATTGGTCGCAAAAGGGTACTCTCATATGGAAGGTATAGACTATCATGATATTTTTTCACCAGTTGTCAAGCTTGTATCTATTTGTATTGTGTTAGCATTAGCTGCATTGCTTGATTTGGAGTTAGAGCAACTAGATGTTAAAACAACTTTCTTACATGGAGATTTAGATGAGGAGATTTATATGGAACAACTAGAAGTTTTTGTACAGCATCAGAAAGGTAGATTAGTTTGCAAGCTCAAAAATCATTGTATGGCCTGAAACAGTCACCCAGGAAATGGTACAAGAATTTTGATTCTTTCATGGTGAGCCAAGGTTATACTAGAAGTGAGTATGATCATTGTTAATAGTTCAAAAAGTTGAATGATATATTCATTATCTTAGTATTGTATGTTGATGATATGCTTATTGTGAGCAAAAGCATGGACGAGATTAACATGTTGAAAGCTTAGATGGCTAGGACTTTTGATAAGAAGGATCTTGGAGATGCAAAACAAATCTTGGGTATTGAGATACACAGAGACAAAAAAATGGTAAGCTCAGTTTTTCATAGGAGAAGTATGTTGAGAGAATACTTGAAAGATTTGAAATGAATAAGGCAAAGCGTGTGAATGTTCCTTTGGCTTCCCATTTTAAAATTTCTTCAAGTTTATGTCCAAGTAGTGTTGAAGAAAAGGATTATATGTCTCATGTACCATATGCCAATACAATATGATGTTTGATGTATGCAATGGTGTGTACTAGACCTGCTATTTAATATGCAGTAGGTGTTGTTAGTAAGTACATGGAAAATCCGGGAAAAGAACATTGGAATGTAGTGAAATGGGTGCTTCAGTACTTAAGAGGCACAAGTGACTATTGTATGACCTTTAATAGTAACGGTGATTCCATGTGCAGTTTTGTTGATTCAGATTTCGCAGGTGATTTAGACAAGAGAAGGTCTACTTCAAGTTATGTCTTTACTCTTATAGGTGGAGCTATAAATTGGATGTCAAAGCTTCAAGACACAATTGCTTTTGTCCACTACATAGGTTGAATGCATTGTTTCCTCACATGCTTACAAAGAGGAAATATGGCTGAGAGGTTTGCTTAGAGAAATTGGAAGGTTGCATAAAAATGTGCCTGTATTTTGTGACAGTCAAAGTGCTATTCATTTGGCTACAAATCCTGTTTATCATAGTAATACTAAACATATTGATGTAAAATATCATTTTATAAGAGAAGCCATTAGTGAAGGTGGATTAGATCTGAAAAAGGTCCATACTAAAGAAAACGGTGCATATATGTTCACAAAACCAGTATTGTTAAAGAAGTTACGTTGGTGTGTAACTTCTCTTGGTTTGAAGAAAAGGTAATAAATAGTCTTGGGAAAAGTATTTGTAAATTTTGTTGTCAAGGTGGAAATTGTTAAATGGCAACTAAACTACTGTATTTATGGGAGGTTTCTCATTACATATGTTTACAGGAAGTTTTTCATAACGGGCATAATCGACAACGATTTAATCATGTAACTAATTTCATAAAGTATATAGTGCATGGTTGGGATATGCAATGTAGAGAGTTGTCGGTGAGGTTGAGATGGTCTTGTAATATCTCCTTCTTCATTAATGAGCTTCAATACTTTTTCCGTAGATGCTTCCCCTTTTGGGGTTTTACCACATGAAATGTTGTGTTCTAATGGTGTGATTCATTGTCTGATTATCTAAATGTGTCTCTAAAATTAAACAGTATTTGACCTAGCAGCTTAATAACCATAGGGACAAATCCACCTACGTAGGGCTATCACCTTCTTTTTTTCACTAAAAAGCAAGAAACCAAGGGAAAGTCGGAGTGAAGGTCAAGCCTCTTAATGAAAGCTCTTAATCTACATGTCCTTTGGGTCTTTAGACACTTGACGAACGGGATTATAGAAAAGAGAGGGGCAATCTAAATTCAATGGATATTAACCATATTCCGTGATAAAAGGCCAATAGGATTTCTTTCTGGCACTCAAGTTCCCTCTTAGAGAAGCTTGTCTCTTTGTTGTTGTCCTTCAATTCTATCTCATTGGACTACACAACAAAAACCAAGGCTTGTATTGTAGACAAAAACACGACATAATTCTCTACTAATTGTATATACGATGGATGATGTTTTCATTCATCGAAAACGATGCCATTATGTGGGAGCATGTACGGAAGAGGGAAGCGTATATATGCTTAAACTAAGAGAGAAACAATAATAACCTTTTATTACAACAAATATTGTAATACATCTTTCAGTAATAACCATTTATTACAGCATATCATGTAATACCTCTTTCTAGGAAAATAGTTTTCCTCTAAGAGCCAGGATTTGTTGAAGCTCCGTGATTTGGTCTCTTGACTCTACGATACCATTACAAAAGCAAAATAAGCCTTAATGTGGGGCATATAAAGTTTATTGAAACAAGTAATGCATGCACAAAAATAAATTTAATTTTACCTTGAATTTGTGATTACAGACTTGCATTTGTAAAAATGGCATCCTTGAATTGGCTATTGAGACCACTGAATTCAAGCCAATCGAATGATCTTTTTTATTAGCTATAATTTTTTAGAACTATTGATGCTCCTTCAACTTGTTATCGGTAAAAGGAACCTACTTCTTATGCTATCTATTATGCCTCTTATTGCTTTGTTTATGCTTATGCCTTAGCTACCTTTACTCTAAACCACGTTTCTCTAAAGTAAACAAATTACCAACCAGATCTTTACATGATCATTATGCCTTAGCTACCTTTAATATGAACCACATTTCTCTAAATCAAACAATTATCATGATCGTTATGAACTTATGGAGCAATCACCTCAGTCAGCTGGGCTGCCAAACGGAACCAGATTTGTCGAAATGGCTATTGAGACCACTGAATTCAAGCCAATCAGACGATCTTTTTTATTAGCTATAATTTTTTAGAACTATTGATGCTCCTTCAACTTGTTATGGGTAAATGTAACCTACTTCTTATGCTATCTATTATGCCTTTTATTGCTTTGTTTATGCATATGCCTTAGCTACCTTTACTCTAAACCACGTTTCTCTAAAGGAAACAAATTACCAACTAGATCTTTACATGATCATTATGCCTTAGCTACCTTTAATCTGAACCACATTTCTCTAAATCAAACAAGTATCATGATCCTTTTGAACTTATGGAGCAATCACCTCATTCGGCTGGCAAATGGAACCAGATTTGTCTATAAAGCAAACAGAAATAGATGATCAAACATATGGAGCAAATGCAAACAGAAATAGATGATCAAACGTATGGAGCAATGGCCATGAAAGCGTGGCAAGTTGCATGGTTGTTCATTTTATTTTTATTTTTTTCATTACTCGGCCAAGCTCTCAGAGAACACAAGGGCTCTGAGAAATAAATCTTCAATATTGATGGCCAGGGTGGTTTTCATACATTATCATCTCCATTTTTTGCCACTGTAGTATTGATGCTCTTGTTTTCATCCATTTATTTTCCTCTTGAGTATGTTGTATATTGTCAACTGTTCGGTGCTCTGCACCATAATTCTTGTTTTCATCCATTTATTTTCCTCTTGAGTATGTTGTGTAGTGTCAACTGTTCGGTGCTCTGCACCATAATTCTTGAAGATGTGGCAATGAACTCCTTATTGCTGGTTGCAAGTGTGCTTCTTGTGCAGAATGAGTTAAACTCTAATAATGATGGAACCATATCTTTTAGATGTTTTATTTGGTCTCTGGTGGTTCGAATTTGAGGCTTTAGGGTTACTCTGATGCGTAGCTTATAAAATATGTTTAGGGTTAGGGTTATTTTAATTTTTAAACTAAAATGTCGGGAGCTGGCTATATTGCATGGGTATTTAACAAATTATTTTGCATTCATTCATGCATGATCCGTGAGGCTCTTAGAGAACACAAGGGATGGTTGCAAGTGTGCTTCTTGTGCAGAACGAGTTAAACCAATGGATTACACTAACTCCAGCTGTATTCTTATTTTATTAAAGAAATTAATTTAGGTTATCAGTGGTGTTGCTTTGATGGTGTTAATTAAGAGAAATTATTTCGTTCTTAGCTCTTTGGTGTAAGCCTGACTCCTTTTTGGTTATGTACATCATTATATTTTGTAGTACATTTAGTTAAGAGTAATTATTCTGGTCTTAACTCTTTGGTGTAAGCCTGACTACTTTTTGGTTATGTAGATCATCATATTTTGTAGTACATATCAGCTGGAAATAATATTGTCCGATGATGTAAACCATAAACTTGTTAGAGTGGTTTTATGTGCCTTCTCAGTAAGCCCCAGCTTATATTCCTTGTTTCTAAGCCCCATAGACAGATTCATTATTTATAATTCATGGCGCTAACTCATGCATCTAGAAACTATGCCAACCTGTTCCGGTATTCCCTGACTGAGTGCTGCATAAAACGAATAGCAAAGGCTGCTTCTTAGTTTTATAATTGGATTCTTTACCTGTGTAATGGCAGCTTTTCTAGCAGAAATGGAGTGGATTTCTTTGTTGGACATAAACAATAAACAATGAATATGAGAAGCTCGTTATACGAATGAATACGCCCAGGTTAGTACTTTCTTCTTTGGCCTTCATTTTGCCTCTTGTGAGTAAATGGTATGTAAATTATAAATTGATGTGGAGACTTTGTTCTTCTTTTGTTTGGGAATTTTGATTAGTTAACCAATGAACAAACTTTCTATTTTGATTATTACTATTGAACATACTTTTAATTACCATTTAATTTCAGGTCTGTGATTGATATTGACGTATGTGAATCTCTTCTCTTTGTTTGTGTTCTCAATTTTCGCAATTCCATACTTATTGGGGTAGTTTTTCATTAAGAATTTGTGCCATCAAAACAACAGCCTGTGCTTTTTAGTAGGAATTGGACAACCAAAATAACAAATATAATAGAGGACCATGTACTGATAGGGTCAAAAGTTTAGGGAAACAATTCCCATAGAATTTCTACATCAAGAGAGATTCTCAATATTGACATGCTTCGCGAATGAGTCTACAACATTATTTAAAGGTTCAAACATTTCCAACACCACCACCTTCTTGTCATCAATCATATGTCACACAAATGGTACTGGACATCAATATGATTTACAAAAATGGTACTTGACATCAATATGATTTGTTTTAGCATGATAAACAAGGTTCTTTGCTAGAAAAATTACACTGTGACTATGACGATTTGGTGATACGGTTAAACAGTGGATAACATTTAACTAACCTTCTGTGGATAACATTTAATAGAACATTTTCCCCTGGTGGCTGTAGCTTGCAGAATCCTGCTGCAAGTGAATTGTACACAGTGGCGCATAACATTCTTCTTGGACATGCAACTGCTGTGGAAGTATATCGGAGCAAATACCAGGTGAAGTTTTTTGCATACAAAATCGCTAAATAAATTGAGAGTAGCTATAGCTTTCATGATGGATAATCCAATGCACTATATATTAATATTAAGACTAAGATCAATTATGAACGATTTATGAAACACTTGGAAAATACTATTAAGTTACATGTTTGTTTTTTTTACCATTTAAAGGTGTTTGTATTTTACAGTCCAAACTTTAGTGTCAAGGTAAACATTAAAAATTGAGACCAATTCAATTTGTTTTTAATAACTTTTAAGTTCATCTATGTGGAATTTTGAATAAATTCATTGAAGTGAAGAAACAATTCACTTTGTGGTTAAATACAATGTAAGTTCATTTATGTGGAATTTTAATTAAATTCATTGAAGTGAGAAGTAATACCAAAATCATATAGAATATGTGTTTTGATTTTATTTTATATTTGAAAATATAGGAGTGTGTATCTATTATCAGTGACATTGCCACCTCGTGGCTCTTGTTAATAAGGGTTATGCTTCCTAAACTTAGTAAAAAATTTCATAGAATTTCCCCTTAAATATATCTACTAGTAGGATGTTTCTTTCATCAATTAAATGTGATATTAATACAATGGAGACGATTGAAAAATATCATATGTAAAATGAATGTAAAATGAGCGAGGATCAACGATAATAGTGTAATGACTTGTTTGAAATTTCTTATTGTTCCCTACAAGCAGGTAATTACATATTCGGTTGGGTTTTGGCATTTGTGCCACTTCATTTGCGATATTTTATGCTATTATTTTACACACAAATCAACTGATTTTCGTAAGTTTTTTCAATCCATGGTCTTATTGCAGATTTACCTTCTCATTTTGTTCCAGGCTCTGACACCATGGCAAACCTGCAAGACAATCAATGTATTCGATGGAACTTGCAAGTAATGACCTGCATGCACGGGGAGGGTGGAGGGTGGTTAGCTGATTGAGTGTAATGTGGCAAGCTACATGGGCTTAAAATGATCCTAAAGCCAGGTTAATGCTATCCCAATTAGCTCTTATCAACAACTGGCTTTTCCCACGAGGGTCTTCTTCCAAACAAAGGCTTCCTCATGTGGATCATCAAAGAACGATACTTTTTTCTTATGGAATTGTATTGTAATGCTACCACCACCGCCTCATGATGTGACCGCCTCATGTACTATCATTATCAATTTGTCATCCTGAGCCTTTTTCACCTACATTCAGTTTCTTTGTTGTGTTTTAGTTCATTTCATGTCTGAGCCTCACCTTATATTTCTGTAGGACCTTCGAACTTGTGAGCCTCACCTTCTTTTTATGTATGGACCTCAAAATTTTGAATCTTGATTGCATGTTGTCTTGAAGACATCATGGCCATCCCACATAGAATTCCCATTAGCTTGTAACCAAGGAGATTATTAGCTTACCTTCATTTTATTAGCTTCCTCTTCACTGCTAGAGCTATAGGAGTCAACTCAGGGACATTTACAGTGAAATAGATATTGGATCACCACATGCTCTTTCTTTCACTGGAGGATGTCCATCACATATATATGTATATAGCTACAAGGTACGGATTTCTTAAAACAAATATTGATTTTTATCTAAAATTAAAAGGTTTTCATATAATTCCATGATGTGCCTTTTATTTTACGAGGGTCAAATAGTACTGAATACTCAAAAAAAGAACTGCATCTATTTACTCTGAATCAATTGGGCATATAGAACAAAATATCAACAATTCAAATGCTAAACAAATGAATGCTTTCAGAGAGGAAGAGATTACAGGTTTGTATTGTTGTTTACCCATAATTGTGACATTTGTGTCTACATTTTTTGGGTAGTTGTCGCACAGTTGTCACTTACTTGGGAAGCTACCAAACAATTGTTATTGATGGTGGGGACGAAAATTTGCATCATTTGTCGTTTCTTGATTGTACTTATTTTGTTTATGAGTGTACTTTTTTTTTATACTCTCTATTTCTGGTTTCCCACTGATTCAACCATGAATAGTTTTTTCTCAAACCATTCAATGAGCACAAACAATGCATGGCAGTTCTATATATGGTTAGTATTCACCTAGTAAAATATACAGTATACTATTGTCATAGTGATATTTATATAGTAGAAGGGTGGGAATCGCGTCTATTATTATTGCATATCTCACAAATTCCCCCGTCTTCCTTTCCCCATATGTTGTCCAGAAAGGAACTAGCCACTTCCATGGCATTTCTATGCACCCTAGGGAAGTCATTTCACAGGTGCTCGTCCATCTTGCACATCATGTACCACATGACTTCTCTTGTATTTTTCCTTCCCTTTGATAGCTTTTGGATTTTATTAGACAAGAGTGTCAATTGATACCGGAACTACACCAATCCGAGTGCCAAGCCTAGAATGGATGCTTCACCAACCTGCTTATAGACTTCTAGCCTTCTGGATTCTTATAGTTGCATTTGTTTCTCTACTACATCGTTGAGGAAGAAGACATTGCTAGACTCATAAACTTGGGCCACGGAAGAAACTCGACACATGCATTGGGGGAAAGTAGGTCATTGTTCAATGATTAATCAAAAGAATGGCATATTTAGTGGAATGGTGTATTTATATATCTAGAAGGAGGAATGACATATTTTAAATAAGTCTACAATGCCAAATACACCATTCCTCCCTTCAGATATTTGGCAATCTGTCTTTGTGGCCACCTTAAGTTATTAGACATTTTATTACCAATTGTTCCTTCCATGGACCTTACCAGTTTTATTGTTGTGATCTGCCACTTTTTTCTAACCTCACCATCAAATGAACGATCATCCCTCACTGTCAGATGAACGATCATCCCTCGATCCACAAGGAAGATACAATTTATTATATATACTTTATAATACGATGCAGTTCCTGGACTATGTCATGATAAACCAACAACGATAACTCCTACCACGCAAATTCCCTAATTATCGACTATGCGGGGCATGATATTATTATTTTTTAAGTTGAAATATTACATGTCACGTTGTCTATTGGTTGAAATGGTCCAGAAGAGCTGGTAGCCTGTGTGTTTGCAGCTTGCAATGCGCTGGAGATGATGACTTTCAGGTTCACTGCTGTTCACTTATGCATGTTCACATGATTATCCAGAATTCTTGCGATTTGGTTAACTTGGGTACTGTGCTTACTAGGTTAATGGTGATTCCCCATCAAATACAAGCAATTTTATTTTCTCTTTGTTCTTGCTCTGGATGCCAGGGTACTATGTCTAAACTTGAAAGATGCGGAAATGGAGGGGCTTGAGTGGTTGAGTCAAGCTACATTATCTATTCATTCATTGTGATGTCGTAGGTCATTTTCTTGATGCACTTAATCCATGAGTTGACGGAGAAGGAATTAGAAGAACCAAGGGAAGGAACCAACAGAGCACAAAGGCTTGCACATACATGAGAAGATACACACTCAACTCAATTGTATTAATGAACAAAAGTTACATATATAGGAAAATGATAAGCTAAGATATATCCTAGAAATATGGATCAGATCCTACAGCATAGGAATTGTTTAAACAAATAATCCAGATATGGAAAACATAGGCAAATACTTTGGTTGCATTATATCTAATAGTCTCCCTTAATGTAGAAATGGATTCTTGACAATACCCAGTTTTTGTCTAAGATCCTCAAAATGAATTCTTCCAACTGGTTTAAAAAAAATATCAGGAACATTCATACTTGTACTATAATAGATCAATTCAATTTCTTGAGACTCAATCTTTTCTCTAACAAAATGATGTTGCAGCTCAATATGTTGGGATTTGGCATGATAGACTGGATTGTGTGCCAGCTTAATTGAGCTTTGATTGTCCACTGAATTCTGGTAGCTTGTTTTTGTTGTGTTTCAACATCTTCAAGAATGCACCTTAACCAAATGGCTTCACAAGTAGCACTGTTTAAAGCTTTATATTCAGCTTCTGTGGATGACAAAGAAATAGTTGGTTGTTTCTTATTGCTCCATGACATCACTCCTGAACTAATATTAAAAGCATATCCAGAAGTGGATTTTCTGTCATCAAGATTTCCTGCCCAATCCGAATTAGGATAACCTACCAACTGAACATCAGATACATCAATATATAAAAGACCAAAATTAATTGTTCATTTTAAGTATCTTTGGACCTGTTTTGCAACTTTCCAATGTGTTTCACATGGCCTAGCTAAGAACTGACTAAGACTGCTGACAAAATATGATATATCTGGCCTTGTAATAGTGAGATAGTTCAGACTACCTACTAGTTGATGATACAAAGTACCATCTTCTTCTTTAGATCCATCACTGTTGTATAATTTGAAATTTTGATCTAAAGGAGTTGATATAGTTTTGCATTCACTCATTTGAAATATATCAAGGATTTCCATTGCATACTTTCTTTGAATGATGAAAGTTTTACCATATTCTCTCCAAAAAATAATGCCTAGACAATAATGCAAGTCACCAAGGTCTTTAATTTCAAATTCCTGAGGCATATTACTTTTAATATCTACAATTAATTGATATGCTCCACCTATAATGATAAGATCATCCACATATAAGGATATCAAGAAAACATTTCCCTCTTTATCTTTCTTAATATATAGGCTTGAATCATTTTTACTTTTAAGAAACCCTTGTTGTTTGAAGAAGGAATCAATCTTGATATACCACGATCTAAGAGCCTATTTCAGTCCATAGATAAATTTCTTTAACCTGCGCACAAGATGCTCCTGACTTTTCTGCACAAAGCCTTCAGGATGCATTAAATATACTTCCTCCTTTAAATAAACATTTAGAAAAGTAGATTTAACATATAACTAGTGTATTCTCCAGTTATGTTTAATAGCTAATGCAACTAGAAATCTGATAGTGTTTAATTTAGCTATCAGTGCATATGTTCCTTCAAATTCAATCCACTCTTGTTGAGAATAACCCCTTGCAACTAATGTTTCCTTATCGTCAATACTACCATCATCTTTGAGCTTAGATTTGTATAACCATTTAGATCCTATGGGTACTTTATCTTTAGATAATTCTACTAATTACCAAGTTTTATTTCTCATAATAGAATTATATTCCTCATTCACTGTAGTCACCCATTCTTCCTTATCTTTGGCTTGTTCATAATTTAATGGTTCTATGACATTCATAACATTAGTCATCAAGGAATAATCTCTAAACTTTATAGGAGGATGAGTTTGTCGATTTTACCTTCTAGGTACTACAATACCTGCTGGAGTTCCATCCATGATTCTTCTGCCTTTTGTTGTTTCTTCATTTGAGGTAGTATCACTCATGTTTGATTGTTGTTCCTGAACCTATTGTTGTTCTTGCACCTACTGATGTTCCTGCACCTTTTGAACAATTTTATCTATTTTGACATGTTCATCTAGAATCTATTCTTCATCGGCATTGTTCATTGTTCATTCTATTACATATATCTGTATTTTCATGAAATACAACATCTCTACTAGAAATCAATTTGTGCAAACCAGGATGAAATAGTTTATATGCTTTCTGATCATCACAGTATCCAACAAAGACACATTCAATGGATTTTGCATCCAATTTCCTTTTGTCATCTTTAGGTATGTATGCAAAATCCCTAGAACCAAATATTCTTTAATGGCTAATTCAGTTTATAACCATAAAAGACTTCAAAGGGGGTTTGGAGTTCTAATTTATTTGTTGGACCTCTGTTCTTTAATACAAAACGGTGTTAATTGCTTCAGCCCAAAAACCATTAGAAATGTTTTTACCTTGGAGCATGTTGCGAGCACATTCCACCAGTGTTTTTTTTTTCCACTCAGCAACTCCATTTTGCTGGGGTGTATCAGTGACAGTGAATTGCTGTTGGATTCCATTTTCTGTACAGTATATTTTAAAATCTCCAGAAGTGTACTCACCACCTTGGTCTGATTTGATGATTTTTATGTATTTACATGTCTTCTTTTCAACTTTGATCCTGAATTCCTTGAAGTATTCAAAAACATTGCTTTTTCTTCTTATGAAGTAAGCCCATGTGAACCTAGATCCATCATCAACAAATATCAGAAAATACCAAGCATCACCTAGTGATCTTGTTTGCATAGGTCCACATACATCAGTGTGTATTAATTCAAGGAGTCCAGTCTGTCTCTTCTATTCATGGTTAGGAAATTCATTTATGTGTTTCTTTTTAGTGCACATGCAGCACAGCCATTATGATCATCTTTGATGACAGGAATAACTTCAACCATAGGATTTTTTTGTAATAACATGAGATCATTGTGATTGAGGTGTTCATACCTTTGATGCCATAATTCGACATTTGAAATAGCTGAAGATGTTAGTGCTTGATGGTTGCCCTTGATTGCATCCAGCTTGTATAATCCACCAAGTCTATATCCTGTTGCTATAACCCTGTAATGATCTTGGACATCTTTAACATGGCACTTATATTTATCAAATTCTACTTTCATATCATTATTGGTGATAGCAGAAATAGATATTAAGTTATTTTTTATGCTTGGAACATACATCGCATTATGAATATGTTTAAATTGTCCATCAATTAGATTTACACTTATTGCTCCATAACCTAGGACCTTATGTGACCTGTTATCACCCAAATAAATGTGTGTGCCATTAGATTTTCATGATACTCATCATACCAGTCTGTATTATAGGACATATGGGCAGAGGCACCCGAGTCTATAAACCATGCATTTTCATCATCTGTTTTAGCAGACAAAGCATGTTCAGATATAAACAGTCTTAGATTCTTGAATCCAGACATCCGGGGTATCTTTTCTTACATAGTTTCCATTATGTTTTATGTATTTGTTATTGGAATCATTGTTTATCTTCTTAAAACAATCTATAGCTATATGACCTGATTTGCCACAATAATGGAATGCAACATCTCTATTAGCATTAGATTCATTGTGTGACATACCTATATGTCTTGTATGAAACTTGCATATGTGTTTGTTCCATTGATTTCCTCTGTGTGAGTGTTTGCCTCTTTCCATCAGTGTCTGATCTGTAGTTTGAGATTCCGTCTCATAAATATTCATTCTCTCTTCTTCTTGTATAAGTATTCTGTTGATCTTTGTAATGTAGGAGGAGTTTGTCTTGATGCAGGTGCTGAGATGAATACTTTATAATCTGGCAATAAAACTTTTAATGTAATAGACACTGGATCAGTGCTAGATACTTCTTCGCCAATGTCACCCAGATTATCTCATAAACATTTTATGCAGGAGAGATATTTATTTATGGATTTGTTCACTTCCATCTTAATAGACAATAATTTATTCTTTACAAATAGAATTATATTTGAATCCGACGTCACATACAAACCTTTGAGTTTGTCCCATGTATCTTTGGGTGTCTTGCAATTTTTGATATGAGGTATAATATTGTCTTTTACAGACATATGAATCAATACCTTTGCTTGGAATTCTTTCGTATTTCAATATGGGATTGACAAAGGATATGAGGGATTTTGTTCATCCCCTTTCACAATCAGCCACAAACTGAGAGCTTCAAGTACAGTGATTAATTTAAATTTCCAATTTACATAATTCACTCCATTCAATTTTGATGATTCAGTTACATATAAATGGGCAAGAGACATGTCTGCCATTTTAAAATAGTTGACTAGCAATCAAATTTAATCGGAAATCTAAATGAATAATACTGGCTCACCTCCTAACAAACTGTTGAAAAATAGCTCAGCGCTCATTACATGTGCCAAATTCTGCGTCAGCCAAAATTTGTATAAGTGAGGGCCTCTCCAGCGCTCTTTTCTTCTTGTTGATGGGCACTGCTGGTGAGTCAGTGCCATTGGTGCTCTGTTATCTATTATGAGAAGCATTGGCACATTGTGGAGAGAAAACATGGAGAGAGAGAAAAATTCTCTCGATTGGGCAACGATTTTCAGTAGACCTGGGATCGAATCTCAGTAGCCACACCAATTTATCAGCGATCAGTCCATGATCCTCATGTGATATTCATCAGCGATCAGTTTGATGCAGCAGTGAGATCCTGGTGTAAAGATTTAGATCCCTATAGTATCGTCCTCCATGCCTTTGGTTAGTAGTGTTCTCTTTCAACTATCCCAGCAATCCCAACAATCTCTAAAATATCTCTTGGAAACAATCCTTTCCATTCAGTCATTGATTTATTCTCCCAACACTCCTGTGACACTCTTGCAGAGGTCACACACAACAACTGGGCATCGTTCTCTCCTTTCAACTCAGCATACACTTATTTGTGCAACGTTCTCCAACTACCAGTTAACTCTCCCTTCAAGGATTCAATGAGGGCAATTTGAGCTCAGTATTAAAATTCAGCAATTTTTCTTCTTCAACACAGACACGTAGTCAGCCAAGGAGCTCCTCCACACATTCTCACTCCCAACGATTTTCTGGTTCCCTCACGGCAGCCTTGAACTTGCCTCTGATACCAAATTAGAAGAACCAAAGGAAGGAACTAGCAGATCACAAAGACTTGCACAAACAGGAGAAGATACACAATCAACTCAATTGTATTAATGAACAAAATTTACATATATAGGAAAATGATAAGCTAAGCTAGATCCTAGAAATATGGATCAGATCCTACAACATAGGAACTGTTTAAACAAATAATCCAGATATGGAAAACATAAGCAAAGACATTGGCTGCAATATATCTAACAAAAGGAGACAAATGACGATAGTTTCCAATTATTATGAGTTGTGATAACAACATTGCACATGTTATACATACAGGAAGAATTGGCTACACATCGAAAATTGCTTGCCATGAAACAGAAAATTTTGTTTTTGACAAGTACAACGCGGGTAAGTTTTACAGGTTCACGAAATCAAAATCAATTGCTGCAATACAACACTTCTAGGTTCCATTCGAGATATGCACAATTTGATACTTGAACAACTAGCACTAGTTAGCAATACAATACACTCTTTGATTTTCTCATTGATCGACCACCCTCTTTTTTCCTCTATTGTTAAATACTTAGCAATCTCAAAAGAGAATTAGAGACATTGATGACACCAGTGACGTAAGCACACTAAATTGAATTAATTTGGTTCAATTAATGATTTGGATTTATCCATCAAATGAAATCAATAGACCTGAGATACATTGACACTTGAAATAACTTTCTCAATTGTCATTTGCTTCTTTAGAGGAATGTGTCACTATTGCATTAAACTAAAGGGACAACAATTTCATCAAATGAAATCAATATACTTGAGATCCATTGACACTCGATATAAATTTCTCAATTGTCAGTTGCTTCTTTAGAGGAATGCATCACTATTGCATTACACTAAATGGACAACTGTTAATTACTTGTACATGAATCTTTTGTCCATTTATTTGATATTATGTTTTTTCTCTCCACTATAATTTCATTAACTAGCATATTTATTGCTACAAATTAACTAGCATATTTATTACTTTGAACCCTTTATTGTATTTTTGTTCCTAACATGAACGTGTAATTGGATCCCTTCATTGTCTTCTCCTAGATTATGTGTGTGTGGACAAATTGCATTAAGCGACATGTAGGGCCTGCTATGTGTATTTTGGACATGAATTTGTAGTAGACACACAACCAAATAACTTTACAAAAGTGTACGTGTAAAGAACTGCTTGATTTGCGATTGCATTGCCTCTAGGATTTTGTTTCGATCTTTCTTGCTTTAAGTCACCTTAAACTGTTCTTGTATTTTTTTCTATTGTGTTTTTGTAAAAATTTGAGTTACGGAACATAATTGAATTTTAGACTCATAGAAGTTGTTGAGTGTAGGTACTGTTTCTATGTATTTTCTTTATGTTTTCCATTTAATTTCAGTATTATAGTGTATTTCTTGTTTTGTTTCAGACCAATTATAAATACAAACAATATTTTTGTCTAAGTACTTTACTGTTTTCTTTCTTGGTATCCTATCCTATTGTATATAATCAGAACAATGAAGAATCATTTTGTTCCTTATTTGAGCATGTTACCCTGTATATGATTATATAAAATTGATAAATTAAAATATTCATAAAACCTTCAAAATTGCTCACTTTAACCTAGTTTGCTAGTGTTGATTGTTTTTTTTGTCTGGGTATGTATCTATTGCTCGCAACATACACTACTTCCATGCATTGATCTCTGTTAGTTTGCGTAACATACCCAAAACTGGAATATATATATATATATAAAATTTATTTTAGCAAAAACATTATGTTAATTTTTATTGTAAAGTGTATGACAAAGTGGGTCAAGGATGACTGTTATTGAAGAATTATCTATTTTATAAATTAATAAAAGGAGACACCTATTCAGGGGAGACTGTTAAATGAGTGTTCACTGCCCACTAGAAAAAATGAGCAGTTGTAGAAGGCTGGTTGACAAGTGGCGGCATTGGCATTCACTTTCTAGCTGTTGCAAGAGCATAATCCCTAAAAAAATGGTCATGTTCCCTGAGAGGGGGAACTGAGATGGGTGGCTCATAAAAGTGACCCTAAGACCTAGGCAATATTATATAAACCATCAAATTGAGCAGGAGGCTCACTACTCATTTTGATTTTGGGAGAGAATGAACTTTGTGATTGTTGCAAACTAAAAAGTCAGGAACACAAAGAATTTGATGAGGGGATAGCTAAAGTGATATGTTGAATTAAGTCTGATGTTGAATGTTGAGCTATAGAAGTCTGTTGCGTAGCATAGATCTCCATCCTAGTGGTGTAGTGAGCAAGCTCAGGGGTCCTAAGCAAGTGATTTTGCTGCTTTAGGAAAAGGTTGGGTGGAACAGTCTCCCTTGGGTGTTAGGCTCTCCTCTGCAACATAATCAGGTTCTAATCCTGTAGTGGCAAACATTATTTATTTATGTTCAATAAATCAAAGTTATTTTCCAAGAATAATTATAGTAAATATTATTTGCATGGAATCTAGTTGATAAATAAATTTGAATGTAAATTAGCCCCTGTATTTTTCCTCTCACCGAAGTGACGTACTCCAATATAGGAAGATATGAATCTTATGTATGATTAGCATTAGCAGAATGAATAGATTGAGTATGTAGTTTCCTTATTTCAAAAAATATAAATATTGGGTAAAATATTTATATTCCACTGTAAGTCAAATGGATCTGGTACTGGTTTAGATACAGGCATATCAGATACACATCTACAGTTAACAACTGAATCTTTTCATACTACTGCAAGTTCAGAAGCTAGAACAAATTACAGGATCATATTTCTTATAGAAATAAGTTCTTTCCCACACCCTTGATTGTTTTCCTAAACAGTTATCATAAAATAGTTAGATCTAAATACATGTCCGATTTTATTGTTTACTTTAATCTTTTTTTTTGTTCTAAATAACTTTAGTATTATTTGTTATGGAGAGAAATTCCTATGGCTTGGGGTACCACAACAGACAGCTTGACTCCAGAAATCAATCCTTTCCAATATGTAATAGAAATTAAATGTCTAACACTAAAGGATCAGACCTCGTACCTTATTCCGAACGGTTGAAGTAGATCCCCGTTGAGCTTTCCAATCTTCAGCTTGAATTGATAGATTAATTCCTCAACAACAAGTAAAGAATACAAGCATTCTATATATCATGGTGTTAGATCTATTCTAGCATATATAATCAATAATGTATAAGAATTTGACATAATCCAATGGATGAAACATTCATTCAAACACACATTATTGGATAAGAAAAGATATTTCTATTAATATGAATCAGAGATTACAATATACAACCTCTGACGGCACGTCTACGAACCGGAGAAACTGAATCCCCCATTTGGGCCTCCACCACTTCAATCCTCCATCTCTCGATAGCAATCTTACAAGCAAAGGGCAAGCTTGGGAAGAACAAAAAAGTGCTCCAAGGGACAAAGGGATGCAGACTCAAGCATAAGTTCTGGCAACAATGGACTATAGTTTCTTTGCTCTCAATTCTCTCTTCTTGCCTTCAATGTACCAAGCGGTTCCTTATATATCTTTCAAAGGGATAATGAAAGGTCGAATCTGAGCAATATCAAGGCATAGGGAAGGCCAAGAGTCAAATGAGTCAGATCCATGTCAAGGAAAACTCCAAAAGGATTTGTATTATGCACACATCTCGATGTACGCGGTTTTAGTGGTCAAACCTGTGTATATACGTGCTTATAGGTTAAAAAGTTGCGTGTATCATTTTTCATGTGTTTTTAGGGATGATCAAGGAAACATCAAAGGACAAAAAATGGTCCATGGGGTCTAAGGAGTCTGCAGCAGGACAAGGGAAGGCCATACAAAGTGTGATTCACCTAGAGTGGTGAAATCCGCTATAACAGATGCCCCCTAATGTGTGAGGTCAGAGGGGTCATACGATGGCCGAAATACATTATATGTCCATCCCAGAAGTGGAGTGATGAAGGATCCCAAATGGAAGACCAGCCACCCAATCAGCATAGTACAATAATATAACTCTGCATATAACTGCAAGTACATATACCAGTCCCTGATACATAAGAGTACAATGGCCATGAATAGGCATAATACATGATATCACATATGTGGGCATCACCACGTACAATATACATAGATCAAAATCTCCATGATGAAGATATACAAAGGATCATGATCTCCAAAATGGCTGGAAATATCTGACATATACTAGAATCAAGTCACGAGAGCTGAAATCTCATGAACACTGGCACGATCAAGTACGTAGCATATAAGAGATGCCACCAATATAGAAATTCTTCTACACAAACTGCTACAAGTACATGTCCTACTATGCGAATAGAGGTGTCGAGGTCGAACATAGTAGTCCATCGTTTGATTACCGGTCATTAATGTATACCGTTAACAGACGCGAGATCACCCACCAATGATGAAAATGGGAATCAAGGTACTAGAGTGCAAACTAACAAGTGTGAATAAATTTGTTGAGGTTGAACACTTGAGAGGATCCATCGATCAGGGGACATTGATGTATTCCCAAGAACTATCGATGGCTAGAGAACCTACCACTGATGACTGCAAGTCTCAAGGAACTCAAAAATGACTCTAGATTCCAATCCCAGAATAAATGATCTGAAGTCGATGGGATGAAATCCGCTGGAAGGAGGGCATTAAGGCATCCCCCATCATCCAACACGAGGTACTCAGCAAAGCTGTATAATGTGGAAGGACTCGATCATAAGGTGCACGAACCAGTAACTGTACCAGGAATGGCCGACATGTAAAGTCAAGATAACTGAGGAATGGCTGACTCAGGCTTCAACTTCCTTCGAACAAGAGCATAACGGCGTATGGTGACTGAACGAAGGCATCATAGACTTGATATACAAACTGGGACATCTCTGTGACATAGGAGGCATCGACAGAGGCTCCATAGGGACTAGAAGCTTAACCAGTTGGTGGAGATAAACTCAGATAAATGAGTACAACTCCTAAAGTCAAACTATAACCCAACCAATGGATGTGATATACAGTGCTATGTTTGAAGGCGACATGACTCGACAGCTGCCACAGATAACATCTTTCCTTGTCTGGATTTTTGGTTATTTGATTTTTTTTTTGGACTTTTTTTTCAGTTATTTGAAAAGCTTGAAAAAAGAATAAACTAGCTTTATAGTTACAAACTAGGAGGAGACGAGTGTCATAAGAGCAAACAAACTAGTTCCAAGCAGTGGAACATACCTATGGTCAATGCAAGGATACATGTGTATGGTATCGACACTCAGGGGAAAATCCCCTCCCAGTAAAAAGGGAATAAAGCTACGAAGGATATAAAAAAATGGCTCTGCATGGCTAGACATGAGACAAGCTCGGGCTATATGGCTGAAACGCAATGTCAGGGGAGACAACATAAAGCTCAATAAGGCAGGAAAATCTCATGATAATGCATTCACAACTTGACATAAGGGAGTCCTGAGGGGAATAGGCCAGCAAAAGATCAAGAGGAGTATGAGGCTCTTGTGAAATGTCATGGCAATACTATACAACGGACTCCCACACCCTAAAGGAGAAAACGTCAGCATGGACACCAAATGCAAATAAGGCGCTAACTAGGGTACACATGTAAGGTGAAGCTCTACCACTCGTATCATGCCACTTCTAAAGTAGCAAGAAGGTTCCGTGACGTAATAGAGTGGGTTAGTACCTAAGGTCATGATGATATAGTCATAAGGTCATGCAAAATGCAAACGGTGGTGAAACCTAACCTATATGTCAGTTTAGACATGATACCTGAGATCGGCATGAACAGTTCAATCCAAAGGCTGAAACGACACTGAAAAAGGTCTTCTACATCACAAATTATGTCAAAAATGGTCCAAAATGGTTAGAAAACATCAAAACTATAGGAAAGGGGGTAAAAATTTTCAAATATTTGAAATTTTTTCTATAAATAGTAAAAAATATAAATCATTTGAAACTTTTACCCATTTGAGCTCTGATTTTCAACTACAAATTCCAGGAGATCCAGCTGGCGGAATTCACAACCGTTTCTTCCAGGTATTTACTCATGCTCTCCTCTTGCATTTTGATATAATTTTTATAGATTTTCATGGTCAAATGAGTTTTTTAGGCCATCCCAAACTGTGCGCTGTGGTGCACATGGAAATTGAGCCTTTTTCCGCGTATAGGGCTAGATATACGTGGAAAAGGGCCTCAAACCCACGTACATATGCGGCTGTTTTCAAAACAGTCGCGTATGAGGCCGCGCATATGAATTTTTCAATAAACCAATGGGTAATTTTGCAATTTCTTTTGCAGGATGGTGCTAGAATGGAGAGAGCGTGAGCATGGTGAAGTAGAGGAAGCAGTAAGGGCCGACTTAATGGCTCAACAAGCTTTACGTGCATGCGGACTCTACAAGTTTTGGTGTCTTGGTGGTTTGAGGGCCAAACCAAGACTGCTACAGATGTTGGTAGACTATTGGGATCCAGAATCGAAGTCCTTTCATATTGATGGGATGTCCCTCACCATAGAGGTGGAGGACATAGACTTTATCACAGGGATTTCTAGACGAGGGGAGGTGGTGAACCTTCATTCCCATGGTGGGCCAGGGGGTGGCCTGACTATCAATGAGTACATTATAGTGTACTGTTATCCAGACATCGAGAAGGTGGGGAGTCAGGTCCCTACCAATGCTATACAGGTGTTGGGCCTAAAGGCCATATTGTTGACATCGGGCAGGATAGCCGGCTTAGCATCACTCCACCAGGCCTCGCGGCCTTTGATGTTCTATGCAGTGGAGTGCATGAGACCCACCATCTATGACTGGAGTACTACACTACTGAGCAACATGAAACACCAGCTCAGTGAGTGTAAGGAAAGCAGGGTGCGGAACTTCGGGTTCAGCAGTATTCTGAGCACGTTTTTCTTCAAACGTGTTCCAGGATTGAGCCCTAGAGTGGACTTTCCTCTCCACGGGGTACGAGATCCGGCCCAACGACGTTGGGTAGATGCTATGCGCAGACTGGGGGGTGGTAGGGTGGCCAACCCATATCCAACTGACTTCTTTCCATGGTGGTGATGACAGATAGTTTCCATTGATGACTACCCCTATGTAGGGATAGATTTCTGGGGGGACCCAGACATGCCATTGCCACCAGGATCAGCATATGGTGATATAGGTAACGAATCTCAACCCTCACTCTTTTTAAGTTTTTTGAGTTATTTAATTTTTTGTGTTTTCTTGATTATGTGAAATCAAAAAGACATGTTTTTACGTGACAATACATAGTGACATCTACCATTTGTGTGCATATGTGGGACCATGGCGGTCAGAGGGCTTCCCTCATCATAGACAGAGGGGAAGAGGAGATGACATCACAGGTGTGGATGTGGAGAGAACGCTCCAGAGCATTCATACCAACTTTTTGAGACTGACTCATACAGTTCCCATGGTGCGAGTCGAGGACTTGCCTGAGGCCATGCAGCGTCAAGTGGTGGGTGTACCACGTGCATGGGTGCATTTATTTCAACAACTAGCTAGAGCCGTAGTGACATTCCATGATCACAGCCCTCCTCCTCCTCCACAGGATTAGACACCTGGGAGTGTATTCATTTTGTATGACCGTGTATTATATGATGGTGGCTTGAGAGCCCCAATTTTGTATCATGACACTATGTATTATCACATTTTTTATGTATATAAAAAAGTTTTATGGTGATCGATTTATTTATTTACATGTGTAAAAATTGTTTTTGTGATTAATTTATTGTGAATGAAACAAATTCCAATCTAACACGTAGTTAGCATATGATTCAGCAACTTGATTATTATTTCTTGGAATGTGTATATATGTTATATTGTCAATTTTTTGTTCTAACAATCTCACATGTAAAAACCTTCTCAATAACGTCGGATCTCTAACATGGTACAAACCATTGAGCTATGAAACTACTAACTCCGAATCAAGATGTACCTCAAGAGATAGAATGCCATGTAGGATGGCATCCCGTAGAAGCTCAATAACGGTGCTATATTCAACAACATTGTTGGAAGATGTCCGTAGGCATACACCTCTTGAAGACAATACCTGACCCATAGGAGTGTAAATCACCCAAGCAGTAGAGTTGGCTGAGTGTTGAGTGTGACGGCTTGCACCATCCGTGAATCCTATGTAGGTGGAAGATTCCATTGACATTTGCCAAAAGAAACGGAAACTAATCACAAACCCGATCACGATAAGAAAAAGACCTAACTATGCAAAGCTGTACAATAATATACAATAGGTAGCCTTGGCTAAAGATCATACACATTTTTTTGAGATAGAGCCCATTTCTAGGCTCCGCCAAAGCTGTGCCTTCGTAATCCACTAACTCATAGGCACCCTTCTCTAACACACGTTTGACCACGTAAGGACCACACCACATAGGATTAAATTTCCCTGCCCCCAAGGGTTCTTTCGATTGATCTTACAAAAGGACTAAATATCCTTCACTAAAATCCCTTGGACAGACAGACTTATCATACTGGACCTTAATGCGACGTTTATTAACCTCTAGAGCCACCAAGGCATCCCGATGTTTCTCATCAAGTTGCTCAAGGTGAACCAAACGCTCCTCTATAGGTGAAGTGTTTGGTAAGAGTTCCATAGCTAGCTTCAACGAAGGAATCTCACATTCAACCAGCATTATCGACTCCACTCCATGTACGAGCTGATATGGAGAAAAACCAGTGGTAGTCTTAACAGCGGTTCGATATGCCCACAAAGCAGGGTATAACATAATGTGCCAATTCTTCTTGCTTTGTGCGATGGTTCATTGGAGAATGGATTTGAGTGATTTATTCATTGCCTCTACCTGTCCATTCACTTGGGGGTAATAAGAAGATGAATTCTCTTGCTTATACCCTAACTTGGATGCCAACTCTTCCATCATATGATTCTGAAAGTGCGATCCATGGTCAGTGACAAGATCTTTCAGAATCCTGAACCGAGTAATAATTTGGTTGAATACAAAGTGAGCTTCTGTCTCACCATCATATTTTACTGTAGGCATAGCCTTAGCCCATTTCATAAAATAATCAACAGCCACTATAATGTGATGGTGTCCCCTAGCCAAAGCTGGGTTGCAATCCATAAAATCGAGCCCCCACTTAGTTAAGGGACCGGCAGTGATAATGGGATGTAACGGGGTAGGTTTCATTAGAGGAAATTTCAACTCAAAATAGGCCTCCTAAAATGAACTAATAAAATAATAGTTAAAATAATAAAATAATATTTATTAATTTTGGAGGAAGAAAATAAAAAAACTACTTTTTTGTTTGTATTTTTGACATATCTCCCTGTGTTTTTACTCAAATTTCGATCGGGAGAGCTCGTTGGATGTGGAATTAAATTTTTCATCCAACAAGTACCCACTCGGCATAATTTTGACGGACCCCGCTACCCCCAAAATAAGAAATACCTGAAAAAAACATCATCATTCCGTTTTTTCAGGTATTTCTTGTTTTTGGGGTAGCGGGGTCCGTCAAAAGTATGCCGGGTGGGTACTCGTTGGATGCGGAATTTAATTCTGCATCCAACGAGCTCTCCCAATTGAAATTTGATTAAAAAAACAGGGAGATATGTCAAAAATACAAACAAAAAAGTAGTTTTTTTTATGATACCTATCCCCAAATTTATATTAAAAAAGTGTTTAATACCTATACGGTATTTCAAATTTAAAGCAATTTCATTGGCTAACACATGATGACATGGAATTTGAATAAAAGTTAAAAGGCCCATTTTGAGTTGAAATTTCCTCTAATGTGAGCGCATATTTCATGCGGACACCTAGCAAGAGTGGCACCTCTTGACCACATCAACACAATCCTTAAAGATCGACGGCTAGAAATAATCCACTCTCAAAATATTTTGAGTTGTAGAAAGCCCAGATAAATGACCACCACATGCCCCTCCATGGCAATCATTCAACACTGCCTCATCCTAATCATGAGTTAAACAATGTCGTAAAATGGAATTTACCCCATGGCAGTACAAAGTATTGTCCACTATGAGGTAGTTCTTAGAGACGTGACGTAATCGTCGTCATTCATCTCGCGAGAGGTGAGTAGGGGTCTTCTGTGTTTGTAGATATACTATGATATCCCCATACCATGGATCTAACGTTGAGATTAAGAAGATGTGTTCATTGAAAAACGTATCTTCACAAACCAACTCCTCGGCCTCACTCGGGAAATCCGATATAAGCTCTGCAAAAATTAAAGACTTCTTCGATTTTGCCGAAACAAACTCGAGATCGAATTCTTGTAGAATGACAATCCATTTATTATACTTTCCCCCAATCATCCTTCGGGTGAGGACAAATTGAAACAGATTGACATGGGCCACAACCAAGGTCTGGCGAAGGAGAATATAATGTTTCAAACGCTGAACCGCATGTACGGTAGCTAAAGCAAGCTTCTCGACATGAGAATAACGAATCTCTGTGTCAATAAGGTTTCGGTTCAGATAATATATGACATGCTCTTGGAGCTCCTCATCCTCTTGAACCAAAACCATACCAATCATCTCTAACGACGCGACCACATATAATAGAAAATCACGGCTATAATCCAGAGGACTAATCACCGGGGCCGATGCTAGGGCTCGCTTGAGTGCATTGAAGGACTCCTGGGCTTGCTCATCCCACTCAAAAGGAGTATCCTTCTTCAAGAGACACATGAAGCCTCTAGTCAAATTGGCAAAGTTGACAACAAATCTTCGTAAGAAGTTTGCCATGCCTTGCAAACACTGAAGATGACGAATGTTCTTCGGGGGAGACAACTGAAGTATTGCCTCAACCTTCAAAGGGTCGACTCTTATACCCACTTTCAAAACAATGAATCCTAACAAATGACATGACTTAATGCAAAATATGCACTTATGAGAATTTAATCTAACTGAACAGTGCCGCCATCTTTCGAATACCAATCTCAAGTGATAGGGATGAAACATTCTCATACGAGAATGAGCAGTGAGGTCATCCAAAAATACTTCAATAATAGACTTGAGATCGTGGAAGATCAAGGTCATCGCCCGCTGAAATGTAGCTTCAGCGTTTGTAAGGCCGAAAGGCATTTTCCAATATGCAAATGTTCCCCAAGGACTAATAAATGCGGTCTTATGTTGGTCCTCAGGTTTAATCTGTATCTGATTATACCCAGAAAAGCCGTCCATGAAGGAGAACACCTCGCTACCCACACACTCAACCAAGATCTAATCAATAAATGGTGTGGGGAATTTATCCTTACGATAGGCACAATTCAAATCGTGGAAATCAGTGCATATGTGGATCGCTCCCTGCTTTTTATCCACCGGAACGAGGTTTGAAACCCACTCTATCAAGGGAACGGGATAGATGAAACCGACTTTTAACAATTTCTCTATCTCTGCTTTAATGGCGAGTGCTTTCCTAGGATTCACTGCACTTAAACATTGTCGAACAGGCTTAGTGTTAGGGTAAGTCTTAATATCATGCTCGACAATTCGAGGGTCAATACCTGGCATCTCGTCGTAAGACTAAGCAAAAACATCACAAAATTCCTTGAATATCTCGGTATATTCCAGAATCTCAGCATGGGAACATTCCGCCCCAATATAGACATTCTCTATCGTTCCAGGATTGTGAGAGATGTTGATAGGAATCGTTGAAGATATGTTCACCATGTTTCCATCAGCCATCAGACCAGGAGAACTTAATGGAACCACAGGACTACCAACTCTCTGAATAAGAATCACCCTAAAATCCTCATGCTCCAAACGGTCAAGCTCTGGGAGAAAGTACGATCTATGATGAAGTTCCTCCCATGGTGGCTCAACTCCTGACATAGCCTCAATAATCACTTCATCCGAAGGGAAAACCGTATCAAGGTAGTCGTGGGCATGAGAAGGCTGTACTGCCCATGTCGGCAGCACATAAGGGTCCACCTCCTCCGTTCGCAAAGAGGAAGGACTAGGCTCTGCAACATTCTTAATATTAGCTTGATAAGCTATCATAGCCGCAGGCAACGGCACGTTCGTCTCGACGGGCTCACTCGAAGTACTCGATGTAGGAAGAATCCAAGGATCTTCCATATGGGTTGTACAAAAATAAACCGAGGTCATAGATGTCGAATCCTCATTGGAACAAGATCCTATCATGAGGATCGGTGGAGGACAACTAAAGCTTCCCATGAGGGACGGATACATGCCTACACCCACACTCCCAATTGCTAGCTGAGAGTGCTCAATGATCGAGATCGAAGCTCCCGAGGATGCAGTAATAGATGGAAACTTGAATGCCATTTGATCAATTGTTACAATCTTCCTATTATGTGGAAAGCATACAACGCGGAACAAGGAAGAAGCAATGGCTTGCATACTATACATCCAGTTCCTACCCAGCAAGAGATTGCAGTCAAGGGGTGCATCAACCACCTTGACCTCTATCGCAATGGTCTTCCCTCCCAAATAGAATTTAAGGGAAGGAAGGATGCCGTGTGGCCTAAAAGATCTCCCATTAAACGTAGTTAACATAGTCGCTGATTTAGACAGCTCAGGAGAACCCAGACCCTTCCAACAAGACAAAGACATCACAGAAGCAACAGCGCCCTCGTCAATCACAGTGCACTTGATGACCATACCAAGACATTCTATTTGCACCAAAAGAGACACATAGTAGGGAAAGCGAGGCTAAATTCCTGCGGTTTCAAATTTGATCACCGAGGAAGAATCATCACCGTTCACACCAAGAGCAGAAATCAACACCTTCCTTTGCGAAGGACAACTCTGAAGCACTTCCAATGCAGACATCGCACAAGGAGTGTGGCCCAAATCCTCGACAACTGAATAATTCTGGGCAGCTCGGGCATTTGGATTATGCCGTGAACGCTTAAGGAATCCCTTAGGAATTCAAGGTGTAGCCTCAGGTTTATCCATAGGTTTCTCAATGCGCAAAGGGGTTCCTAGTGGATCGGGCTCTTTTCCTGGGCTGGGTTGTGACGAACTATAATCTTTTGCATGAGTCACAACTTTCATAGCATGGACCATGTTAATGCACCCACGACCACTACCCTCTGGTGGATCATCATCACTAGACTGGTCATGGGACTTCGAGTTCATATTCTAGTTATGCGGTAAAGGGTTAGTTAGCACAGCTGGGACTTGTGCTAAGAATCTCGAAGCTTCTTCAATCCGAGGGCACAAGTAAGTGAGGTGATCATCCTTACATAACTTGCAAGGGAATTTAACCTTACGTTTCATTTGCTTGTCCCCCCCATCATTTTTACCGTTCTTGACATTATTGTTAGCATTCTCATTCTTATTCCCACCCTTTTGATTATTATTTCTACCCTTTTTTCTATTCCGTCCGGGCTGTTGGTTACCCTTCTGGTCCGACGATTGCACAGAAAGTACATTCACCATTTGGGTGGGTTGAGACGAAGCCGTAGCTTGTCCTAAAGCATATTGGTTGATTGACAACTGACCAACTTGTTTTGCAACCGAATCCACAGGTTTCGCACTTGCACAACCCACAATGTCATCAGCATGTGGTCCGAGTTTGACTTTGGGATCAAAACTGGAACGAGGAGCATTGGGAATAATCTCATACAACAAACCGGACTGAGCATAGATCAAGTCCAGTTCCTGTGCCCTAAAAATCGCTTGTTCCTCATTCTGCACTCCAGATGTGGAAACATCCTTCGCTATATATGGAAATAACGACTTGAGGAACCACTCGAGGAGGAATTCCGGCAATATAAAAGCTTTAATTAACCTCTTCCATCTACACCACTCTTGAATATGATCAGAAATATGTGTGGCTTTATCTTGCTGAAATGTCGACAAGAGTTCAATACCAACGTCATAGCGCGCTAGTAGCTGGAAGTGATTAAGAAATGTCATCGCAAGGTCGTCGAACAAAGCGAAAGATCCCTTAAATAACTCTATATACCACTTCGCGGCAGGGCCTGTAAGGGTGTGTTGAAATAGTCCCAAACGAACTGAGTCCTGATGTAATGAATTCAAAGAGCACCATAGGTGAAATTTAGTAACGTGCTCACTTGGATCCTCTCTTGGTTTTCCTTCAAACTTAGGTATGTCTGAAGGAAGCTTGGTAGGGATAGCCAACCAAGCCAGGTCATGAGCCACAGGATCATTCGTTAGTCTCAATAAGTTAGGAAGATTAAGTGTCACGAGGAAAAGGAGCCTAGGATGATGAGGTCGATGGACCGCTCCTTGGTTCATATAGGGTTGACTACCACCATGGCCTTGGCCATAGTGTCCTCCTCCTATCTGACCCGTATAGGGTGGTGTGGAAGTACCATAGTTCGGTGGACCTTAACTAGTAGGAGCTACGAAGCTGTAATTAGGAGAGTAAGCAAGTTGTTGATACCCTCCTCCATAAGGTGAAGAACTCTGTCCATACTACGTCCCATAATAGGGTCCATAGGCCATCGCTTGCGATGCCCCATGAGACACTCCGTATGTAGGAAGATAAGCTCCGAAAGTAGGGATATACATACCAGAAGTAGGGATATATGCCCCAGAAGTAACAAGCTAACCTCTAGAAGCATGAACATGACCTCCCGAAGCAACGAGCGGTATGCAAAATTGAGACACAATCGGTCTAGTATCCGCAGTACGGACCTGACTCATAGCCATATATCGACTCGAAGGACCGCGTGAATAAGGTGGAGGATGTACATTTGAAGAACTAGGGACTGAGGATGAAGGAATATGAGTAATAATATATGTACTATCACCTATCATCACTCGTCTCAGGTCTGGTATCCTAATTGGATCGCTAACCCTAGACCTAGGAGGGATATACGATGTAGCTTCCACCATTGGGACGGAAGGTGTAATATGACTAGTACTCCCAAACATCTCCGCATGGTAAGGAATGAGAGTTCCCCTAGGCATAGTGTTAGGCTCAAAGTCAGATTCGACATGAAATGTCAAATCATGTGCAGGGAAACCAGATGTAGGTCTATCTTCATAAATCACAAGACCGAACTCAGCTAAGTCGGGTGAAGGATTGTAAGTAGGAGTAAATTCCCCATCGTCTACATGAATGGGAGGAGGTGGTTCAGGAATATCCTCTGAATGGTCTCCCATGGTGTCTGAATCAATGTGTGACAAAGTCCACCTGGACTGTCTAGGTTTCTCTCCCAAAGGAGGAGGAGAATTAGAAGGCGGAAGTCCTACTAAACGACGAGAACGGCGAGGAACCGCACTCGAATCCACAATGACTCAAAAAATAGCAAAGATTCTCTATTTACATAAACCCTAGGCCAACTATCATGCACAGAGCAATCACTAATAAAATCTAAAGCCAAATGCAAGCAAACAAGGGCTGGATAAGTGAGCTCCCGAATGAAGCAGGTATGTCTCACCTAGGAGAGGCTTGAGACTCCCATACAAAGCAAGTGGAGGTATGTAACCAATTATTGTGGCCCTCAGCTTCAACGCATAAAGCAACTGTGCTATCCGACCCCAACCTGGTCGGGACACCTGCAAAATAACCCCTGCAAAGTACCCCCTCAATATCCTAGGTAAGGCCACTAAGGTCACCTCAATATAATCAATGCTTAGGCGGATAGTCGCAGGTGGGATTGACCATATGGGCAGGGTAGCAAAGCCCAAAACTCTTGAAAGAGCCCCCAGATACGAATACAATCCTGGAAATATCTCCGGTGCTACTTAGTTATTACTAGGGGTCATCCCAATCAATAATCACTCACATTGCCTTGTGTTTAACTCCCTTTTGAGAGGAGGATCCTGAGAAACACTGGTTATACCAAGGATTTCACACACTCACCTGGACAGACACCTAGATGTTGTTGTTTAGTGATCTTGAAGAATTGACTTAGAATGAACTATTCCAATATCCTAAAACCTAAGCTTGTTGGTGCACCCTAGAAAAGAAAAGAGTGTAGTTCATTTTATTTAGCATTGATTTTAGTTGGATTTATTACTCAAAAAGGGATATGACCATGCAACTAGTGGTGTTATGATGCAACATGAAGTAAAAATGCACACCTAACAATCAATGCAAATGCATTGTGTCCATGAAAACAGGGTATGCTACTATGTGAAATGCACAATTCTTCTTTAAATGATGAATGCAAATTTCCTATATGAAGTCCTAACTAGTACTCCAAAGCAAATCTAGATCTATTGCAAGTACAATGCAAAGTGCAAAATGCAATGCATGATGATAAGCAAATGTTTTTGGATTTTTTGAAAATAAAAGAGATGCCAAAAGCAAAAGAATGATTCTACGACCCCTAGACTTTGCAAGCACACCCAAATAGCACCCAAGCAAAGCACTAAGGTAAAAGAACTCTAATGCACTAATCCCAAACAAAAAATTGAAAATGCCATGACAAGAACTTTCTTAAAAAAAAAATTTAAGCTAAAAAAATGTTTTCGGTCAGAAACAGAGGTCTAAACAAACTCAAGCAGTGCCAAAGGAGACTCATCAACTAACAGAATTCACCCATCAACCAATTATCTTTCACAAAAAGGCAAGAGCAAGGGTATACGCGACTGTTCGTAGTAAACCTGCATGTATACGTGGAAATCGGAGAGGAAACCACGTGTATACGTGACTATAAGTCAAAAACACACGTACAGGAAGAAAAGGTGCATAAAATCAAGGCAAACAGGCAGGTTGAGACAAAATTCACACCAATCAAACTCTACCAGGCATACATGCCCCCATACCCGACACCAAAACAAGAGAGAAAGAGCAATTAAAATTCATTGAATGTCGAGAAAACAACCCCCAAAGTACAACTACTAGGAACTCCCCAGCGAAGTCGCCAATTCTGTTACGGAGAGAAATTCCTATGGCTTGGGGTACCACAACAGACAGCTTGACTCCAGAAATCAATCTTTTCTAATATGCAATAGAAATTAAATGTCTAACACTAAAGGATCAGACCTCGTACCTTATTCCGAACGGTTGAAGTAGATCCCCGTTGAGCTTTCCAATCTTCAACTTGAATTGATAGATTACTTCCTCAACAACAAGTAAACAATACAAGCATTCTATATATCATGGTGTTAGATCTATTCTAGCATATATAATCAATAATGTATAAGCATTTGACATAATCCAATGGATGAAACATTCATTCAAACACACATTATTGGACAGGAAAATATATTTCTATTAATATGAATCAGAGATTACAAGATACAACCTCTGATGGCACGTCTGCGAACCGGAGAAACTGAATCCCCCACTTGGGCATCCACCACTTCAATCCTCCATCTCTCGATAGCAAGCTTACAAGCAAAGGGAAAGCTTGGGAAGAACACAAAAGTGCTCCAAGGGACAAAGGGATGCAGACTCAAGCATAAGTTCTGGCAACAATGGACTATAGTTTCTTTGCTCTCAATTCTATCTTCTTGCCTTCAATGTACCAAGGGGTTCCTTATATAGCTTTCAAAGGGATAATGAAAGGTCGAATCCGAGCGATCTCAAGGCATAGGGAAGGCCAGGAGTCAAATGAGTCAGATCCATGTCAAGGAAAACTCTAAAAGGATTTGGATTATGCACACATCCCAATGTACACGGTTTTAGTGGTCAAACCCACGTATATACGCACTTATAGGTTAAAAAGTTGCGTCTATCATTTTTCATGTGTTTTTAGGGATGATCAAGGAAACATCAAAGGACAAAAAATGGTCCATGGGGTCTAAGGAGTCTGCAGCGGGATAGGGGAAGGCCATACAAAGCGTGATTCACCTAGAGTGGTGAAATCTGCTATAACATTATTTTAACATTTAGGGTTCATTTTTTAAGTACAAATTGAATGGTTAGGTTAACACCAGGACGAGATGATCAACTAGTTTTAGCACTGGTTACAAGCTTCCAACTCTGAAATGGTGTTATTTTATACAGTATGTATATATGGATTCAAATCTCCTTTAGTCTTTGGACTTTTTTTCTTTTTCTTTTTTTTAAAAGATCCAAGTAGGGCTTCCACAGTTTTTATAATTAAATAGTTGGATTCAGATATTCAATAATTACAAAGATCAACCCTAATTAAGTCAACCTGTGTATTTCTTTCAGTTAAATTAAATTAACCTATGTATTTCTTTTAATTAATGAGAAATTAATCTCACGGCTCTTATTTATTTCCCTATTAAAATGGTGGATCTTATTTCAAAAATCAACCCTAATTAAGTTAACCTATGTATTTATTTTAGTTAATGAATAGTAGATCTTATTCTTCAAAATATTTACAGAGTTTAACCTCAATCAAACCCTTGCATATCTTTCTTTTATTAACAAACTTGACAAAGTGTCTGCCCAAGAGTAAAACCTACTGTCGCGTTCTAGAGTACAGTGACTTAGGCGAGTTACTTAGTAAAATCTTAGTCCTCAACGAAAAAGAGAAAATAAGTCAATATATGATATCATTATTAAAATTAATAAAAAGGTAAAATTACTCCCAACCATTTACAATTTTCCCCTAAGCCAACTTCCCTTCATAGTAAAGGAAGGATGTCTCAAGTTCAAAATACAATAAGAGGATGAAGTTAAAATGTTATTAAATCGTGGCTAAGGCGTTTTAGCCCAAAATAAGTTGGATTCGACTTTAAAATACTTAGCATCAAAAAATATCCATAATGAAAGAAAATATAAAAATATAGAAACGGTTGTTGTATGGAAAACAAATATTTATATTAGATTCGGATACACTTAGCCCAAGGGATTATATTACAAATAGGCTCATGATTTTATTACCAAAATCACATAATATATTTAAAAATCTAGCTTATAAAAGACAGAGAAATCAGCTCATGGACATAGCCTATTAAAAATGTTATAAAACTACACGTGGGATAATAGCACAGTAAAATAGTCAAGTTCTGACATTTATAAGTGTCATCCATGAAGGACTGACATTACAAAAATTCATGCAATGATACATTTGGGACTGATACTTGTTAATCAAACAAGAAATAGATGATGCGATTGAGGACTCCTTAGAGTTCGATAGAAACCTTACAGACTTTCGTAAAAAATTCAGTCTTAAAAACCAAAGTCCTAATTTATAAAACTTTACACACCACAAGATATCTACGTCTCTGCCATGGAGTCCTCAAAGAGGTTAAATTCATGGTCTTACCCACTGCAAGCTTGTTACGAATAGTTTATCGAAGAGGAATATTTTGTGAGAAGCCAACCAAGACACTACCTGCACATCCATTTTAATCATTATATGTTAAAGAACTATTTTAAAATTTTATTAAAAGAGATGCTGACTTAGATAACAGAGTAAGGGAAAAATATCTACCCCCTTTAACTTGAAAGGTCTGCAAGTGGAAAAAAAATCAAAGCAAGAACCTCCTCGGTGTGTGGTTGTTTAAGGTCATGGGCTATGTCTCCTCCCTCTCCTTCTACAGGATGAAAATCATCGAGGTTGAACAGTGGCAATTGTAAAACAAAAACCAAAAGAAGAACTATTTTGAAAAAGATATGCAAGAGATTCCAGACACATTAAAACCCTATGGTTTTGTGATCCTCTCTTTTGCCTACCATCTGACAGTTTTTAATAATGTCACATGGGATACCTTCAATGGACTCCGAAACGCCAACCTCACTTTTCCTTTAGTCGACATTTGTCCAAAGTTCCTTTTTTTTAGTTGAAAAAAATCAGTTCCTTAGTATTCATTGAATCAAAAGAACCTTGTACATCATCAGTCAACATACAGACCCCCATGGGCCAACAGATTAGAGATAATATCATTACATATCAGTTCATACAATACTTAATAAAAAAACAGTAGTGTATACCAGAGTTACACAAAGCACCTCGGTATCAATACCACAATAATCCTCTCATAAGTGAGCAATAATAATATCATTCAAATATGTCCCTAAGGAATATAACAAGAGCCCAGATACCTTATCCAAGCAGGGGAGTGACTCTTGTGTATCCTGTAATAGCTGCTCAACAAAAATTGATATAGCTCAAAGAATCCATGAGATAAAAATTGAAATAGAATGAGCATATTCTAAAATAGCTGTAATGAGTCTTCCCTGATAATCTCATCATCATATGATTCAGTAAATAAGAGATGGATAGGAGCCAAGTGCAACCCCTCCTTAGATAAGATGTTTTCCCTCTTGTTATGTTCCCTATAGACATGACTAAAATCCACCCAGGTGAAGGAGGAAATAAGAAATCTAGTGTTGTAGCACTAAGCCTCAAGATTCACCATGTCTAGAGTGGATTCCTTTTTTTCCCAATTTATAATCATAGAGGAGTCTCCAAAGATATGTAGGTAAGGAAACCCAATATCCTTGGAAACCTGTAATGATGCCCAGAGTGTTAAGAGTTCTGCTCTAGTGTTCGTGCTGCTCCTGTATCCAAGTTTAAAGTCAAACAAATGATGGTCATTCATCCAAATACAAAAACATGCTCCACCAATACTTTTGGCTGCAGCTCCATCGAAGAAGATCCTAGGGTAATTTGAAACAAGAAGCTTCCCTATGTTCCGGATTTTATTCATGTGCTTCATAACAGGTTTGTAAGTATTCACCTCATCATTGATAACATGTAAGAGGCTAGCTATCAAGGGATGTTGGTCTTCAAATAACATGCAATTCCTATCCTTCCAAATATTCCAAGTAAGAAAAAGGGGCAGATACCATAAGGATCCATCCTTAGAAACCCAGTTGGTGAGATTTTCCATGAAGGTAGGGGCATTCCAAAGAATATTCACTTTAAAGAAACAGTTAAGTCCCAAGATCATCTTCTTCCAAAATAGACAACCAAAAAAAAGATGGTCTACAAATTCAGCTTCCTCATTACATAGACAACACCTATTTGGACCGTACCAGTCTTTCTTGCACAGAATATCCCATGTATTGATTTTTTTATTACACGTGAGCCAGATAAAACACTTAATCTTGTGGGGAATATTAAAGTGCCAAATCTTCAAGATGATATCATTCTCCATGATAGTTCTATGATTTGAGACAATAAGATCATAAGATTTTTTTGCAGTCACCGATCCCTGCTATTCATCATACATCCAAAGCAGTTTATCCTCAGCATTCCCAATCCTAATACCCCCATGAGTCAGGCCCTTAACATAAGAGCACCATTGTGCAGCCCATTCACCACCCAACAATAGATCAGTAGCAGAGTACCACTTGGGACCTTTAGAACCACACACATCCAAATTTTGCACCTGAGCAAGGAAAAAGATCCCCAGATCATTAAGATAATCTCTGATTTCCTCGGATAGTAGATGTGGTGAGTTTATCCCAGCAACAGGGTCAACCCCCACCTTGATCTTTAATCCATTCCCCACCCTCCATCCCAGTTGACAAGTAATCCACTCAAAATTCCTTATAAACCCATTCCAAAAGTATGAGGTACCATTTACACAAAAAATATGGGCACGTATCCAGTCTTCTAAGGGTCTATTTTTTAAGTATTTGTGGGCAATAATTCTGCTCCAGATACCTGTACCAGTAATTAGCTTCCACATGCTTTTTAATCTCAATGATATACCAAACCATTCAAGGTTCTTAATATCCCAACCACCAAATTCAATAGGTAAGGAAAGAGTTTCCCAACTTACCAAATGAGGTTTCTGATGGCCAGCAGAGGAGCCCCAGAGAAAGGAGAAAATAGTTTTGCTCAGAACATTCAAAATAGACTTAGGACATCTAGCCAAAGCAAACCAGTAGACAACCAACCCAGTAAGCACAACTTTTATAAGGACCACCCTACCACCAAGTGAGAGATAGCTGTATGTCCAATTTTGGATTTTTTTTCTCAAATAATTCAATCATCCATCTCCAATAAGTAAGGTACCCCAATGGTTTAAGCTGATAGCCCAAATACTTAAAGCCCATAGTAAGAGGTTCCATCCTGAATGGGAGAATCTCAACAATCTTATTTCTGATATCAGTATCCACATCCTGATAGAGAAAAGAAGATTTTTTAATGCTAACAGTCATCCCCAAGGCTAAGCAAAATAAGTCAAGGGCATCTTTATATGCACTCCATTCTTCAACAGTACCAACACTAATTAAAATAACATCATCCACACATAACAAGTGTGTAATTGATAGAAGATGAGAGTACTGAAAGCCCTTAATAAGACCTTTGTGCTGTGCATCCATAATAATACGACTATGACTCTTCATAATCAAAATGAATAATAGGGGAGACAAAGGACAACCTTGACGCAACCCCCTAGAAGCAGGGAAAAAATCCAAGGGAGAACCATTAACTAACACAACAAAACAGGAGCTAGAGACACAACCCATAATCCAAGTAACACCCAAAAGGGGTATACCAATCTGAATGAGCAGAATTCCAATAAAGGTCCAGTTGAGTCTATCAAATGCTTTAACCAGGTCCAATTTTAAGACCAAGACATTAGAATTCTTCGTTTTGATAGAGTGTAATAATTCCTGGGTAATACCCATAGGTTCAGTAATCTGTCTATCCTTAAGAAAGCCAAATTAATGGGCAGATAGTGAACAGTTAAGGATAGGCTTCATTCCGATGACAGCAATCTTGGATATAACCTTGTAGACTAGGTTACATAAGAAAATGGGTCAAAAGTCAGCAAAAGTTAAGGGATTTTCACATTTAGGTATCAGGGTTAGAAAAGTAGAGTTAAGGGAACCAGAAACTTTACCATGTAATCTGGCCTGCTCCACAGCTAGCACCAAATCCCTCCCCACCAGATCAAAGAAAGCCAAAAAGAACTCGACAGGCCACCCATTAGGTCATGGGCTCTTTACCTTCTTGAACCCCTTAAGTACAGCTTCAACTTCTTGGGCTGATATGGGCTTAAGGAAATGATCAATATCATCTTCAGTAGTCATGTGTGGGAAAAGACTGATAACTTTAAGTTTATCAGCAATATTAGTAGACTTGTCATCATCAAAAAGGTCACTAAAGTGTTTTTTACCAAGCTATTTAAGTGTCAGGTCCTCAGAAATGGATATGCCATTCTGATCCTTTAGAGACCAAATAGCATTTGTATTTCTTCTAACCGAATCAAAGGAGTGAAAAAACCTCGTATTTGCACCCCCCTCCTTTATCCAATGAACTCTACTCTTCAGTATCTGAGTAGTAATCTCATGAGCCCAATATTTTCCCTTCCTTTCCTAAAGGATTTTCAGCTTATCAGCATTTGAGGCCGATATAATACCAGAGTCTTCCAATAAGAGCTCTGATATACCTTCATTTATTTCCAATATCTGCTGCTTCCTTTCATGGTTATTCACCCTTTCCCATTCTTTTACAGATCCTTTAAGTCTTCGCAACTTCAAAGAGAGTACTTCCATATGGAAATAGTCATCCTTATCCAGAGGCACTGTCCATGAGGAAAGAACCAAATGAGCAAAGTCCTCCTCCAAAATCCAAACTCTATTAAACTTGAAGGGCCAGCACTGTGCACTGCTTTTCGGGCCCCATTCCAGGAAAATAGGGTAGTGATCAGAAACATCAGAGGGGGTAGGCCAGGTCTGATAGTCAGAGAGGCAAGGGAGAAGAGATTCAGATAACAGAAACCTGTCCATCTTTTTACTTATACCAGCATCCCCTGAGTGCCCATTTCCCTAGGTAGGGCCAGAAAGATGCATAGCAAGGTCCACCAGCTTGTTACAAGAAATGAGTTGGGAAAAAAAAGAGGCCAGAGGGTCCAACCTAGCTTTACAACCCCAGAATTTTGTAGAGGATAAAGTAAAATTGAGATCCCCTACCAATGGTAAATTAGGTTGTCCCAGAAACCCTCCTACCACCAAGTTATTCCAGAAAGTGGTTCTCTGGGTATAGGGCCCATAGTAGTTAATAATAGTAAAGGTATTAGCTAGACCTTTGAAGTTAGCTTTAAGTATGATACCAGCCAGTGAGGAAAAAGACTTACAATGAACCAAATGAGGGTCCCATCCAGCAAGCAAACCACCAGATAGCCCCGTAGCATCAGAAGCACAGAATTCCTAGCCAGGTTTAAGTTTAGAAAACAGATAAAGAGTTTGAGTGTAATAGCACATAGTTTCCTGTAAAAGAATCATATCAGGTCTAAGGTCAGAGAGTAATATTTCAAGGGATTTTTGTTTGGCTACCCCCCCAAACCCATGGATGTTCATGGACAGAATTATCATGGAGAAGGAATCTCCACGGGTGTAATTGCTCTAAGGACCTAAGAGGAAACAAGAGATTTATGTGACTGTCTAGCCGCCTGCTTTAATCGAGTCGAAAGGGGGCTGTAAGTTTCCGGATCCCCAGTCTCTACCAAAGGAGGCTTCTTGGATTTCCTGATAGTGACATTCTTGAACCGGATAGAATCCAAGGGTAAGGTATAGGGAGAAATAGGAGTCTTATCTGAGAAGATCGAGAGAGCTATAAGGAGGGAAGGGTCCTAAAAAGTAGGTGCATCAAGAGGACTATCTGTAGAGGTTAAAGGTAAAGTCACAGTACAGCCAGAAGAAGAAAAGGGTGGGGTAGAAGAAAAAGACAGCCTAGAAGAGGACTAAGGGAGAGAGGGATAGTGATCCAGGGTATATGGAGGTGGGTCAGTAGCAGCAACTTGCTCAGATGAAGAGTCACAAGAATGAGAATCCGAAGTCTCTCTAGGGTCAGCTCGAGAGTGTAGAGCAACAGCTTCCATATCTTCGATGTACATCAGTTGTCCTTTCGAGAGATCATCAAAAGTAGAAGGTGAAGACGAAGCATAGATAATATCAGTAGAATCCTCCAGTGGTACATCAGGCAAGGGGCTAGTATCAGGGCAGCGTAGATCATGGACAAATATCAAGTTAAACCCCCTCTTGATAGGCTGACCAGTCCGGAGATGGTGACAAAAATTACGTAAGTGTCCAATATCATGAAAGTAATTACACCTAAAAGGCATATGCATGTAATCCAGTTTCTGGCTGACAACTTTATCTCTACAGACAATATCAAGTTCAGGTATAAGACCCTTGGTAATATCCACTTCAACCAAAACTTTTTCCATCCTTTTGTCATAAATGAGATGGAAATCGCTCTCAAGAGCAACAAACCGTCCAAGAAGGTTTGCTAGATCAATAAGGATATCCTTATTCTGAAGGGGGGAAGGTAAGGCAGGTAGTAGAACCCAAAGATGCTTAATGGTCACTCTTTAAGTAAGGGGATCAAATCTCGAGTGCCACCGCTTCAGTACTAAGGAACCATCAAGGACAGGACACAACTTTTCTAGAATGAGAGAGGCATCTGAGTCTTCAATGAACACAAAAACCATCCATTTATTTTCCAAGAGGCTAATAGATGGTATATAATGAATGAGAGGCTTCCAGTGTGAAGTATCCCACTCAATCCATCCCTCCTTCATCAAAGAACAATACTCTAGCCTACTAATAAGTGCCCTATGGCATAAGGTTCCTACCTTTTCCATAAATACACCATGCCCAAGTACAAACCGAGGTTTATATTCCAAGTCCTTTAAGGCTTTGGCCTTTCGGCAAGATGAGCTATGGACCCGACCCTTCCCTGGTTTAGGTATCCTGCTAGTATCGGTCAGATCACCCATGTCACATGTGGAAGGAGAGCAAAAGCAGTAACCCCACAATAAAGCGTACATGAGAGCAACCAAAAAACAGGCAGGATAGACAGTACAACTCTACAAGAGCACAACACAGAAAATATCAAGGGTCAAATACCAGACCCGTAACCACACCAGGAAATAAAGTAACGAGCCCAGCGAGGAGTGAATACAACAAACCAAGAATAGGCATAAACAGGCCACCCAAGGTAAGGGTCCCAGTCCTCATACATCGTCCAAGGGTACACAGAACACAATCCACCGAGCCTCAGCACAAAGGAATTCCCAACCCAACAAATATGATACAGGCAACAGGTCAAGTATAGAGCCAAACCACATACCGAGGATAAGACAAAAAGACCAGTAGTGATCTTCCAAGATAAAAAAGAAACCAGAAAACCTCCTATGTCAATACTACTAGACGGACCCTCAAGAAGAGAGGTGGTCCCAAATAAACAATCGAGAGCTAAAATAAATATAAATCTAGGTCGTCGATAGGACCAGGTGACAAACCAAACCTCTAAATAATAAACAAACAGATAGTAACTATAATAACACCAAGTATCAAATAAACCACCGCCACATAGACGTCAATATCAACTAACAATCTATCAGAAGGAACAGTCAGGGTGCATTCATAAACACACAAATACCCAAGTATATTCAGGGCAATATACCAGACAAAACAGCCCGAAAAACCGGGACGCTGACAGAAACCCTAACCCAGAAAAATGCAGACAGCAACCAAACAAATAAGACGAAAATTCCCACTTTTTTAACACATGGTTGGTACTAACCCTTGGTAGAGGGTGGACTCCATGTGGGGTTTGCAGTAAATAAACCCTTAAAACCCTAAGCAGGGTAAACCGCAAGAACCCCGACCAGTAAATAAAAGAGAGGGTCAGAGAAAACACAAAGGTACCTAGAGTCAGGTATCACCTGACAGCACAGCTGTGATCAAACCGACACAAAGTTCCAGAGTCTGCAGCTTCAGCAGTGCTCCAGCGGGGACAGTGAAAGGAGCACGTCGCTTCACGCACATTCCATTCCCCGGACCGGCCAAAAACAAGCAGTGTCATCTGATATGTCAACCCAGTTCCATCAAGGGTTCAGAATCAACAACACCCGTCAACCCCGGTACTATCGAAAGTTCCAAAGCAGTCAGGTTGTCCTATGACCAAGGTCAAACCTCGCACTTACACAATTATACAATGCCCAACAACAACCGCAAAAACATGACCCGACACACAGAGTTAGACAACACCTGCAAAATCATGAAGTGGAACAGAGTCAACCCTGGAACAATAATCACCCTCCAAAACAGTCCACACCACATCACATGCCCAATAAACAGATACCGCTAGGGATGATAAAAACCATAGGAACCCTTCATCCAGTTGCCCAAGCAAAATACACCAGAAACCATGGGTTTAGGGGCCATGGGTGGCCAGCACCATAGAAGCCACAGAAACCCTAGCGCGCCGTAGAAACCCTAGTGCTCCACCATTCAGCTATCTTCAACCACGCACTTGATATTCATACACTTATACTTTATACTTTGTCCAAAGTTCCTTAATTATTTGTCTTGTCAATTCCTCCTTGTTTTGGTGCCTAGTACAAGGCCTAAAGTATGATTCTAATATTTATTTATTTTTCTCTTTCAAGTGCTTAGATTAAAGTGACAAACCATGTCAAGTTTTGGATGTGCCACTTATCTTTTTACCTGGTCACCGTAGGGGATGATTCCTCCTCAGGACAACCCCTGCCACGTGCACAACAGAAATTAAGTTCATGCTTTAGTCTTCTCGACTAAGTAAGATCATGAACTCTGCCCCTTTGAATAACTCTTAAGCAAGACTAAAAGAAGTTAAACAGTTATCCCTTTTTCAATTAAGTCACGATCACCAGATAAGACCAAACAGAGTGGTTGTAAATCCTAGACAAGTTAGTACAAGAACTAAATCATGAGATATTTAGGATATGCACAACTTTGTATTTTGATTTAAGGATGTGACTGAGTTACAAGTAGTATAAGCTATCCAAGAAAATATAATTACCTATGGTAAAAAAAAATAAAAAATATATGTGATTTAAGAGGATGTTACAGTTTGAGTTCATATTAATTTTGTTATATCAATAACTATTTTCAATGTTTTGGAAAACAATTTACTACAATTTAAATTTTGAGAAATGATTTTTTTAATTGTTTAATTTACATCTATTAACATTTTTGTTGGTACACATTATGGTATTAGCCAATGCATACACATTGGGATATCCTAGCACATACATACTGATATTATTTTAAAATTATTATGCAAATCTATTTATTATCATGGCATCCAATGCTCTTAAGTTACTTTCATCAAACAAAAAAAATTATTTTACCAAGATTGTAATCATTTTCCTTCACACTCGTTGATAAGTTAGTGTGGAATGCTCATTAGTTGCATTGTAACAACCGTATGACTATGCGAGGCATTGGATGATTTGTTGTTAAAATAAATAATTGCAAAGTCATTCCTAGCCTTTCATTGCTTGTATTGTAGGAAAACCTTAGTACAGTTAGAGGTCACATGTGCATATTTGAAAAAAATCTTTCAAAATAGCACTTAAATTATATTTGTGAAAATCTCCATCTTTTAAAGAAAGAGGTTTTCACAGTTTAAATAACAAATATAAAAAATTTCTAAAGGTTTTCACATTTCAAATAACAAATATATTTTTTTCTTAATGACTTTGACAATAGTTCATGGATCAAATTTTTATAAAACCTTTAACATATAATATGGTTGAGAATAATAAAAATGACGTGGTTGCAATAAGTTATGGAGTTTAAGAAAGAAATCAATGATATTTAAATAATAAATCTATTGGCTTGCATATAAAGGTTTTTAGAGTTTAAATAACAGCTGTAATAGTTCAAAGATCAATGTCATTTTTATAATGTTTGATGACATATTTAATATTAACCAAAGCTGGCTCATATAGCTTCATGCGGTCCCTTGCTAAAACAGGGACATCATTTTCTCATTATTGCCGACTCATATAGCTTCTTACCATCCCTGGCTAAAATGGGAACATCATTTTGTTATTACTGCTTTACCGAGTAGCTCTTCCCTATGCAATGCATTGCACAACTTGTTGTTTACATTGTTGTTTACCTTACACATTGTTGTTTATAATCTCATGGATGAAAACATTGTTTCAGATATCTACATGTATTCGGGCAACAAGAAAAAAAATTTTGCATTCCATCATTCGCCTTTGATATAAAACCTAGCACATATTTCAGTGAACTAAGATGCACAAACATCAAACTTTTGACTGTTTATTGTAAGCATGTCTGTAACTTGTACAATCTTACTATATTTTTTAAATCATTGACGATATTTTCCATCAAACTCATACAAGCCTGTAAGTTATCATTTTCATAAGTAGTTTGAATTACATCCCAGTGTTATTCCAGACATAATAATTCTTAGGACAATTCATAATATCACAAATACCAGGTAAACTTTGATGGCACGACAAAAGGTAACCAAGGGAAGGTGGGATATGGAGGGGTCTGTCGAAACTGTAATGGAGAAATTTTGCAGGTATTCTATGGCAATCTAGGGCACGATACCAATAATGCAGCTGAATTGGAAGGGATGCTTTAGGGTATCCGCATTACGATCGGGAATGGATGGTTGCCGATGATAATCGAAGGTGACTCCCAGATCCTCATCCAAATGGCTTAACAACTGGCTAATGGGAAATCAACAGAGAAGGTGGCACCCAGCTGGCTCCTTGTGGGGAGGTTGGAGGACCTTCAATCGATGATTGTGACGTATCCGGCACTATCCTTTCACCACGTCAAGAGAGAGGCTAATCGGGTAGAGGACTTAATGGCTAACGTTGGGGTCTCTGATGTCAGGGCTAGTCGAAGGGGATAACTTGATGAATTCGAGGAAGAGCAATGGCTGCCCAACTTTCGTCAACTTGCGGCTCATGATGGGGGTGACATGGGGCAGATGACAGGGAGTACGAGCGAGGAATGTGGCCGAGACAGGAGGCTGCAAGGTCCTTCCACATGTCATCTCCGCTAGCGCATGCTCCTCAGGTGGCCTTAGATTAGGGAAATCCGAGCGTATCCTCATTCCATTAAGAGAAGGTACGAAGGAGGTCTTGAGAGGAACGAAAGCGCATACTCCACACGAACAGGTGATCTAGTTATGATGAAGAATCTAACACTGAATCCCGTGTGAGGTACGGGGATACAAGGTGGCTAGATTTGGGTCATCATTGCCCGAGAGGGATCCGTTAACTGATTCTTGGGCAGATTGATTATTTATTCAACGAAGGTGGCAGATGCACCTTCATGTGTTCGGAGGAGAGCTCTCGAGTCAGATTGCTAAGGTTAGAGGGGGACATGAGGATAGGAGGAGGAACGACTGTTAGTGAGGGGAGCAAAGCTGAGCAGGGTAAATGGCACCGCCTCGTGGTGGTCTAGGGAAACCAGGGGGCAGCGTGGGCTTGGTTGGTAGCCGAGGTAAAGGAAAAGACTGCTACTGGAAGGGGAAGGGGCCGACGACTAGGGCCCAACTGCAAGCTCAGGTCGCGGCAGAGGCTTCTAAAGACCAAATTCCTCTCATATCCATAATTGCAATGGAGAATGTGGAAAAATATCTATGGGATCACGTAAAGGTCATGCCAATTGAGGAGGTTTGCAAGGAGGAGGACGGGTGGATCTCTGATCTGGGATCCACAGCAGGGCACGCGTCGGCCCATGATCGTATGGTGATGATCTACTGGGTCCTTGTGAATCTAGTCACCCAGACGATCCTTAGTTCTGCAGCCAAAATGGAGGATAAGATGATAGAGATGCTGGCGAAGAAGGAGGGTGACAAGGAGCCGGTAAAGGTGTGGAAGGAGCATAACGAAGAGTGCAGGGAAATTCATAGCAAGGTGGAATCTCTCAGCGTGGATTGTTGCCTAATGCATAGGAAGGTGGGCCAGATAGCGTCCTTCTTAGGGATAGCGTTATACTATCCAGGGATGGAGCAAATTTCGGTGGGAGGGACTAGGCGACGCGCTAGCGGGAGGAACGTCGGCTCTACTCTAGTGGAGCAAAGAGTCGAGGTGGTTCTACATCCGAGTGGTCGTTTCCAGTTTGGTGGTCCTTTTCCTGATCCCCCAGTGCTCCCTTGAGGCCTGGTGTGTGTTTCTTTTTAGTTCTGTTTATGTCAGGGTGGTTGCGAAGTCAGCCTGTAGGTTGTTTTTAGACGGTTTATTTTTATGTTTTCAGCCAGTAGGAAGCTAGCTGTTGTATGTATGTCAGGGATCTAGATCTCCACAGTAGGAACTCTCCCATTTTTTGGGATGGGAAACTTCTGGAAATATAGATGTAACTGGGACAGGTAGAATCTGGTGCGGGTCGTTTAGGGCCTGCAGTTTTGGTGGATATTCTGTAACTGGTTTTTAAGCAGTAATAGATCTTTTATTTACAAAAAAAAAATATCACAAATACCATGGATATATTTCACTGTTTAAAAATAGTTAGTACAATTCATAATGCCTTATATATTACTAAGAATAAATCATCATTTATTGTAACATGAATTTAGAACATTAGACATAGATAATCTAAGAATTAAATCAACACAAGAAGAAATGCAAGAATGTCTACTTAGGATTCCAAATTTTATATTAATAATGGTAGTCACAAATGTATAAGGTTTTTTAACACTCCCATAGATCTGAGATATTAATATATAAGGAACAAAATTTTCTACAAAAATGTGAAATACAATAATTAACAACCATCAATCCGATCATTCGGAAGGAAAATAAATAGTCTACTACAAGTAGGCCATTAATCAATGGTTTATGATTGAAAATGCCATGTCCCAAGTCAAACTAGTCCGTAGACATAGGCTAGCACTTGGATTGTGAACCAAAGTAGAGATTACTACAATGAGATAAGTTTCATTGGATGCCTCTACCGTTGTTTAGGAGTAACGTCTATAGCTGTCGTTATAGAAGACATGTTTATTCTGCATAGATTTCCAATGATAAAAAACTAGAAAAATAAATACAAATTTAATAAACTAAATACTTGGAATACACTGTCTAAATTAATATGGCACTAGCTAGTCCGTGTGTGAAAGACCCACTTCATCTACTATTAGAAAAACGCTGCTTGTTTCAATTGAGAAATTTTTATTTTTTGAATGGAGATTGTTTGAAATTTTTCAAGTTTTATTACACTTTACATAGACATCAATAGAGCTAAGAAAGGGGACAATTGAATATTTTAGAAGCAGTTTATCTAAACATGATACAGAAACAATAACATTCTACAAAAACGAACTTCATGAACAATCAATGGTAGAAATGCACAATATTAATAACTGAGAAATATATTTGCAAAACATGTCCATTTCAGCTTCTTAATTCAAGCAACCTGCCCACTGAAAATAGAGGGCTATGGGGGACATATTCTGTATACACTAGCTATCGAATTATCTAAGGATACCATTTAGATTTTGGTAAAAAACACAAGCATGATTTTATTTGTACTTTAATCCAAGCATTAGAAAAAACACATATATGACATAAATTTCCATGACGAAAATCCTATAAATGGTCACTTTGATCCATTGCTATGCAAGAATGACACTAACATCTATTTCATTTATTTTCTAAAGGAGGAAATAGTTTTATTTAGGTTTTAGTATACAAAAGTGAAGATTTTCAGTAACATCATTATCTGCACATAAAATGAATCTAATTTGCTGCAAGCAAACCCCCAAAGGCTGAGGAGCAACTCGGATCTTAGTTGCTTCACATAAGCCAAAAACTATAGATAGCTCGCCCTATCTGGAATGGAGTGTCTACCTTTGTTTCTTCCTGGATGCATCCGTTACTACTAGGATACCTATGAATATGAACTCTCAATTCAATAAAATAATAAGGGCTTAATGAGAATTATAAACTATCTCAAGAACATAACATTAAAAAAAACTTATTTACAATTCAATGTTGTGCATACCATCTTAATTCATGTTTATAAAATGATAAGGACTAAATGAGAATTATAAACTATCTCAATCTTAAGCAATTCCAAAATCTAAACAATTAAATTTAATAATTACAATCAATCATCTACAAAATGTTTCAATGCCAACTTTAATTATAAGCAATTCCAATATCTAAACAATTAAATTTAATAATTACAATCCATCATCTACAAAATGTTTCAATGCCAACTTTAATTATAGGATACAATATATTAATAATAATCTCAATTTGTTAATATAATGTTGTTATAAACACAAAAATATTGGTTCAATATGGAGCTTTAACTTTATTTTAATAATCTTAATATGTTTGGTATATCCTTCCAACATAAAATAAAACAAAAAATTCAAAAAAATCATGATATCTCTATAAAATACCAATGTTAACAAACTCAAAATAGAGCAGCCAAAAATATTCATGAAACATGAGTAACTCTACCTTTTCTTTTTTTTCCGCTTTTTCTTGCCCCTTTCCAATATCATTGTCTCTTTTTTTTTTGCCATGTGACATGGAAGCATGTAGGTACAAGGTATCTGTTCGGGTACACAAGGTACTCCCAAAAGACCAAACACCTTGAGCAACTGCTTCACACAAATAGATCACAGATCAACACATCAATGTTTGTCACGTGGTTAAAACCCTCAAGAGGGAAACAGTCCACGACCCTAGCCAAATAGCTACTTGGAGCAATTTATTATGCAAAATAAAGAAATTTACATGAGCTTCTCATAATCGATCAACTAGCCAAGGACCCTCCATGCTCTTTAAATAGAGATCATGGACCAATCGAGTGTTAAGCCACAGATCAATGGTAGGTATGATCTAAGAGAAGTTGAACTGTCGGATCACTTTATGTCTAGAGCATATCGTGACCGTCGAATTAGAATATTTACAAATGCATACTAAAGAAACACACTTTACCTAACAGATATATTACACAAGTTGATCTTAACTAACTCCTAAGTGTCTAAATATCCTAACATCCCCCGTTAAGAACAACTTGGGATAGGATTGAAATATTTACAAAAGTGACACTATTAGGAGAAGGAAGGAGGCATTAGAGCCTGTCCCCCCTTAAGGACACATTCCTGAACTCCTAACATAGACCGAAGTTTAGAAAAATTTGCTTCTGTAAGAGACTTGGTGAAGATGTCTGCAACTTGATCATCTGTAGGGCAATAGAGCACTTCAATAACACGATCATGAACAAGATTTATGATGAAGTGCATGTGTAGCTCAATGTGTTTGCTGTGCTGATGTAGAACTGGATCTTTGGAAAGCTTGATGACACTTTGATTGTCACACCAAAGTGGAGTAGGCTGCTGCTGCTCGAATCCAAAATCTGAAAGGATCTATCGAAGCCATAAAGCTTCCTGACTGCCACTAACTGTGGCTCGATATTTTGCTTCTGCTGAAGAAAGAGCAAGAGCTTGTTGTTTCTTACAATCCCAAGTGATAGGTCCAGATCCCAGACTGAAAACATAACCTGCAGTAGAATTTCGATCATCAGGATCGTCGGCCCAATCTGAATCAGTGAAACCAACCAACAAAGGTTTCCCCCCTATACTGTAATGAATCCCAAACCGAATTGTATCTCAAATATATCGAAGTATTCTTTTTGCTGCTTTCCAGTGACTTTCATTAGGAGTTTGCATATAATGGGAAACACGACCAATGACAAAGGAAAGGTTAGGACGAGAATGAGTCAAGTATAAAAGACTACCAACAAGCTGACGATACAAGGTGGCATCTACTTCAAGGGAAGTACAAGTGGCAGAAAGTTTGACTCCATACTGGAAGGGAGAAGGGGCTGGTTTACAATCTTCCATGTGGAAGCGACGAAGAAGGTCACAAGCATACTTAGACTTGGAAAGAAAGATTCCTTCTTTGGTTTGCAAGACTTGGAGACCAAGAAAATAATGCAAATGTCCTAAGTCAGACATTTCAAATTTTTGCTTAAGACTGGATTTCACCTGGGTTATAAGTTTAGGGTCACTACCAGTAAGGATAAGATCATCAACATAAAGAACAAGTATGATGAGATGGTTTCCTACTTTCTTGGTATAGACATTGGGGTCAAAATGGCATCTAGAAAAAACAATGTCAAGGAGAAAGCTATCCATTTTGGCATACCAAGCTCTAGGAGCTTTCTTAAGGCCATATAAGGATTTCTTAAGGAGACAGACAAGGCTAGAGTTATCCTGAACATAGCCAGGAGGTTGTTCCATGTAAATTTTCTCCTGTAAATCACCATGTAAAAAGGCAGACTTGACATCCATTTGATGGACTTTCTAGTTATGTAAGGTTGCAAGGGAAAGAACAAGGAGGATGGAATTCATTTCTATGACAGGAGCAAAGGTTTCATTGTAGTCAATCCATTCAACTTGGGAAAAACCTTTGGAAACTAACCTTGCCTTAAGTCTTTCAACACTTCCATCTGATGCATACTTAGTTCTGTAGACCCATTTACAGTTGACAAGTTTTCTTCCTTTTGGAAGAGGAACAAGATCCCAAGTATTGTTCTCCATTAAGGAACGATATTCTTCATCCATAGCTGCATCCCAATCTGAATTTCCTAAAGCTTCTATAAAACTTTTTGGATCATGATTCTCAGAAACTTGATCCAAAAGAGAAGAGACTCGCTGAAACTGAGAACGTGTTCGACGTTGATCTCTAGGATCACCGGAAATATCACCTGCTACTTCACATGTTGAACGAACCCATCGAGGAAGCATTGGTGCTGGTGCAATTGGAGGAACATGAGCAGGTGGAGGTGGATTTTCATCCTCACTGTCATCATCAGAAACTGGAGTTGGAAACCTATCAAGGAAGTTCGAAGAAGAAGAAGAAGACACAATCGTCGAATCAGGCTCGCAGGCCAAAGATGGCACACCCGCCAAGTTAGGCTCATAGGCCAAGATATTTTGATCAAATTTAACATCTCTTTTAATGATTATATCATGATAATGTGGTTGAAGAAGTCTATAACCTTTTACATCTTCTGAATATCCAACAAATATGCACTTTTCACTTTTAGGCTGCAATGCTTTCTGTTTTTCATCTGGAATGTGAGCCCATGCTTCACAACCAAACACATGAAAGTGACTTACATATGGTTTAGTTTTACTCCATGCTTCTTTTGGTGTTATACATTGTAAAACTTTAGTGGGTGTGCGATTAACTATGTAATTTGCACAATTTATGGCCTCAGCCCAATATTGAAGACTTAGTCCCTTAGATTGGATCATACAATTAGCCATTTCTTTTAAAGTGTGGTTCTTCCATTCAGCTACACCATTTTGTTGTGGTGTATATGGAATAGTGTGTTGTTGTTGGATTCCTTGTTCAGTGCAGAAAGTAGTGAACTTGTTGTTAACATATTCTCCTCCATCGTTAGATCTTAACTTAATAATGTGATAACCAGATTGTTTTTCAACAAGGGCCTTGTGGCCAATAACATGTTAAATACTTCACTCTTAAGTTTTAGGAAGTAAACTCAAGTGCATCTGGAGTAGTCATCAATGAAAGTTAAGAAATATTTGAAACCAGAAAAAGAAGCAGATGGAATAGGACCACACAAGTCACTATGCACAAGCTCCAAGGGAACCGAGGTGTGCCAAGAGGCACATTTGTCAAAAATGTCTCGATGATGTTTTCCGAGTACACAATTGGAACAAACACCATCCTTGTAAGATACCATTGAAAGACCAGTCACCATATTGTCTTTACATAGTTGTTGCAATGAGCGGTAATTTAAGTGACCAAATCGCTCATGCCAAAGTTTGCTCGAGTTATCACTATGAGCAACAAAAACTGAAGGAAAAGGTGATGACCCAAAGTTGTTAAATTTGTACAACTTGGTAATATTATCAACAGTTCCAGTAGAAAGGACATTTTGAGGATTTTTAAAATCCTTGATTACAACTTGGTGAGGTGTAAACGTCGCAGTTTTACCTTCACCTGAATGAGTAATTTGATAGACTGATAACAAATTGCAGGAAATTTTTGGAACACATAGTACATCACTGAAATGACCATTTTCTACTAGAACTGCTCCAGATCCTACAACACTTAGAGATCTATCATCGCCAACAAATATTTGTTTGGTGTTACATTCATGCATAGTAGAAAAGATGGCTTGATCCTTAACCATGTGATAAGATGCTCCAAAATCAATGAGCCATTCATTTGAAGTAGAAGAAGAATATGAAATAAAAGAGTAACCAGAAGCACAAAGTGCATGTCCATGAGAATTAGATTTTGAAGACGGATCTAGGCTGATGTGGTGCTTCTTCATTGCTACTTCCAAGGCTGTCATCTTCTTGAAACACTTAGATTCATTATGATTATCTTTCCCACATAAATTGCAATGACGCTCAGTCTTATTTCCTTTTGGATTGGATCCTTTGTCATTTTTTAAAGAAGGAGCTGATTGAGAGGGTTTGGGACCCTTGTTGTTTAGCTTATTATTGCGAAAATTCTGTTTCTTGGGAGGCTTGGGCTTTTCTTTCTGTTGGGACAATAAGGCTTTCCCAGATGTATCTGCATTGTTAATTATTCCAAGGTGAATGATATTATCTTGCTATCTAATTAAGGAATCATAAAAGGATTTTAGACTAGGCTCTTGATACCTAGCTGCAGTCAAGGATTCTTTCATGGAGTAGAATGTAGATACAAAAACAGAATATGCAGGTCCAAGTTTGTAAAGAATATGATAAATACATTGTTTGTCTTCTTTATTAATCTTGCATTCTGCACATAAGAGTTTAAGAGTTTTATACTTAAATAAATAGTCTTAAAGGCATGAAAAATCATTTGGATTCAAGGAAAGCAACTCATTCTCAAGTTTATGACCCCGGATTTCATTGTGTTTACCAAACATAGATTCCAACTTTTCCCAAGCTATATCAGGTTCATCAATTCCAGATACGTGGAATCGTAAATCAGTAGAAATTGACATCCCAATCAATACACAAGCTTCATCACATCTATTTGCCCATTTAATTTTCTTATCATCATCAGTGGGTTCTATTTCTTTCCCTGAGGTTATCTTGAAAAGTCCCCTACTTCGTAGAGCATCCTCCATACGAGATTTCCATGAGAAATAGTTAGAACTTGTAAGTATAATATCACAAGGGGTGGCCATACTGTAAAATAATGGCTGAAAGAACATAAACTAAATGTCTGGATGTAAAGAGATCGAAAAAATATGTGGTTTAAAAAAAAAACGCACTGAAAACTGATTCTGGATGATGAAGTTATGCTTGATTAAAGAAAATGTTGAAGATGTCTCCAATAGTGACGTGGCAGATATTAACTTGGCCAACTAAAAAAAAATAACCCCCCTCTTCCCAAGATCAACCTTTGACAATCACTTTACAATAAAGTTGCTTTAACTGAATCACTTTTGTAGAATAAGTGATGTTCACTTTTACAATAATGTTACTTTTAAATAGTGCGAGAAAAATTAAAAGACTTAACTGACTCACTTTTTATTTTATTTTATTTATGTGAAATGCACTTTTACAATAGAGTAACTTGAAAATAGAAATCGCATGCATTAAAAAGTAGTTTAATAAGACTTGAAATCAAGACCTATTAAGGAATAAAGCAACTTTGGACTAAGTGATTTAAGTTTAAAAGGTACGTAAAAGAATGGAAAGAGGAAGGTTTTTTATTTTTTTTTTATTTTTTTATTTTATAACTCTTCTCTCTCATTCTTCATGCTTGCCTTTTTTCTCTGCAAATCACACAAAAAAAACTTTTTCCACACAATGGGCTTAGATCTTGGTTAGCTTACCCAGAAATTCTACGTTTTCAAGTTTTCTCGTTGTTTCTGATTTGCCATGATCGCACAAGGTGCACGGCAAAGAGCATACGTAGCTGAGAAGACAAGAAAAAAAAACTTTCCCTTACTGTTTTCGATTCGCCGCGATCGCGCAAGGTGCACAGTAAAGAGCATATGCAGTTAGGGAAGGCAATAGTCCAAGACTAAAATAGAGAAGATCTAATAATAAGACTGATAAAATATGAGAGATTTAAAAAAAACAAATTCGTCACTGTAACATTATACCTTCAGATTTGCCGAAATGGGTGTTTCTGGAACAAACAGAAACAAATTTTGATGAAACGAAAACTATTTCCCAATGGAAACGGTGCTCTGGACGCAATGGAACAACTCCCGTAGGACACAAATGCACAGAAAATCTAGAACCAGAAACCCTTTCAAAGTTTCGGCAACACTGGTTCTAGATATTGATCAAAATCGAAAGCGACTTTTCATAAATTCTCTGATACCATGTTTGAGTACACAACGTACTCCCAAAAGACTGAACACCTTGAGCAACCACTTCACACAAATAGATCACAGATCAACACACTAATGTTTGTCACGTGGTTAAAACCCTCAAGAGAGAAACAGTCCACGGCCCTAGCCAAATAGCTACTTGGAGCAATTTATTATGCAAAAGAAAGAATGTTACATGAGCTTCTCATAATTGATCAACTAGCCAAGGACCCTCCATTCTCTTTCAATAGAGATCATGGACCAATTGGGTGTTAAGCCACAATGATAGGTATGATCTAAGAGAAGTTGAACCATCGGATCACTTTATGTCTAGAGCATATCGTCACCGTCGGATTAGAATATTTACAAATGCATACTAATGCATACTAAAGAAATACACTTTACCTAACGGATATATTACACAAGTTGATCTTAACTAACTCTTAAGTGTTTAAATATCCTAACAGTATCAAGGCTTTTTATACATAAGAATTTTTTTTTAAACTGCGACCATTTCTTCTATTCGAATGCCTTCCCTTCCCATTTTGCCTGTCTTTTATCCTTTCCTTGAGAGTTGGTCTCACTACCCCTTCCCCAATGAGGTAAGTTGCAAACCTTTGTCACGTGGGTACCTAATTCATTTCAATAGATGCCTACACCATTTGATCTTTATCTATAGGTAATTATAGGTGTCGTGCTCTTACCTTTGTTTACTCGGTATTTCTATCATTGCATTCATTCATGCTTTATATATATATATATATTAACAAATTTAAAATGTCTATTCAAACTACATTGTTCTATTTTGGACTTTTATTAAAAATTATTCTAAGAATCATCAACTATAACTTAACATGGAAGCTCAAAATTATGAAGTATTTAGTCTAGACATAATCCAAATCGGTCCATTGATGCTTGATGAATCTATCACTTGAAAATTGTGGTGAAAATTTATGTTTTCGCTTAGTTTGGAAATTTTTCAATGGTCCATTGATGCTTGAAATTTATGTGTTCGCTTAGTTTGGTAAAATTTCAAAATGACATAGTAAAAAAGACTTTTTAACCCATTTAATCAATTTTTTTTTATCATAATTGGTGATGTGACATGATTCCACGTAGTTACTAGGTATCAAGGATCTTTATATATAAACAATTTTCTTAAAAAAACTGGGGCCGTTTCTCCTATTTGAATGCACAAAAATGAGTCGACGATCTAGCATTTTGGGCATAGAACTAATGTTTAACACATTCATTTCCAATTGTTGGGCATAGCCATGGTAGGATTGGCAGTGATTTGAGTTTTGAGTGCATTTTCACTGAGATCTAATGAGATCCCTGCATTATGACTTGGCATTTTATCTTTGCATGGAAGGGTGTATCCCCATGCTGCAACCACAAGGAGTAGAAAAAAATGTTTATTGAATAAATATATATTATCTCCATCTATGTATACACACAATTGTGAGCTCTCTTCTTGTGCAATTGAAGGTGTCAATGAGATTGATTAAGTAGCATACCATTTAAGGTCCAATAAATCCTTTTGAATGGAGAGGGTATATATTTCCTTGCAATATTAGCTTTGCATCAAAAAAGAGTCAAGAATTCAACTACAAAGCATAGTTGAGGGTAGTATTCCTACAATCACCTAGGACTTGCACCTAGTATCATCTGCAAAGTTTTCATTAGCATGCCACTATAATTAACCGAGTATGACCTAATAAATTCAAAAAGACAAGTGGAACACAGTAATGATCAATTAATTGTTCATATTGGAGATGTCAATGGTCGATAAATGGTTAGATTGAGCAAATTGTTCATTAACATTGACTCATGATTAAGGGATATTGAAGAAAGAACCCTTATGGCCTTCACTCTAGAGATTAATCAAGTAATAAAGAAAGTCTTTACTCCACTAAAGCAATTCTTTACTTCATTGAACTAAATTGCATGGGCACATAGTTGGGTCATGACCTAGTTCATTACATATTGGTCATGAAATATACCATGGAAAACCCAATTGTGCACCCACTGGACAGGGCCCTCTATTCAATGAGTCATGATTCACTTGCTTAATAAGAATTAAGCATTGTTAGTTCATGCCTTATTAGAGATGTATTTGTCATGGATTAGCTAAGAAAATCTCTCCATATGTCTACTAATTGTTTTTTGGTTTCATCTACACCACCACCATTGGTATGGATCTTTGATTTGTCTAGTTAACTATAGGTTTACTCGTCATTAATGCTTTGGGATACTCACTATTCGGCCTTTCAACCCTAAAGAAAAGGAATATGTGGCTTTGCTGCTAAATCTTGTTTATTGATGGATTTCCCCTATTATGTTCGTGTTTATCTCCATTGGATTATATTTCTTTGTCCTTCCATGGAATTAAAACAATCAATGCAATGTCGGGATATTAACCTATTGTTTTGAATCCACAATGAAGGATTAAAAGAAGCTCAAATCACAAATAAAACTAAGCTTATGTACCTCTTTGGTTCAGTTTCCCTTTCAAATGCCCTTCCTGCCCATGCAATGCAATGTGTCTCCATGCCATGCCTTCCATCCCTCCCCCTATGACCCAATATGATTGATCCACGGGGAATATCAACCCAACTGTAAGCATTTTGTCACTTTTTTCTTGAACCTTTTCCTTGATTCAAGTATTCAGTCGATACGCCATTGTCAATGTTCAACTACCTAGTCTTCAAAGGTTACTTTTATATCTTGCTAGTCAGTCCTTCAACAATTTCCTTCATGCCCCTTTCCCCTCTATTTCCATGAAATATAATTGTAACAACTGCTAAGTATCATCATCTTACTTATGCTCCTCACCAACTTTAGTGCAACATTTGAGGGTCCATTTATCCCTTTCTTTGACAGAATCCATCCCTACCCAAGGTTGCACCTTCTCGTGCTCCTTAAGTGTATCAAGATGTAAAGATTATTAAAATACTAATATTTAAAGTTAAATTGGGTTATGCTCCCTTATTCGAGAATGCCCTTCTAATTCGAGAATGCCCAACAAGTACTTACTTAGCGAACAAATTCATCTATCTATCAAAGAAGCAGATATATTAGAACAATTTTATCCCTTGTTCTACTTTGAGTCAAAGTTTCATCATTGAAAGAACTTAATCGCGTATTTCCCACAAATTGGGTAGCCAGGGATAACAAAATCATGCTATGTTTATTGTGTTGGGTGTGCAAGCATAAAATATAACACTTTTAAATTTCAACTACAATTAACCATCCACTTTGGTCAATCACGTCCATTGTGAAAAACCATTTTATTTTATCTACTCTGGGCCACTACTAAAACCATAATTTCGATGGTCAAAGAGATTGAACATTGAATGTTGTTTAACTAAGGATACTCCCACTCTAAATATCATTAGTTAGTTACAAATCAAAACATTGCAAAGATTTACTATGAAAATCGATCATATTCTAGGAGATTGATGTCAAACTCTTTCACTTTTGGCAGTGCAACCACCCTTGTTGTTAATAATAATTATAAAATATGAGAAGTCTCAATTAAAATGACATATTTTCCATCCAATTGTTAGGGTTAACCTTGATTCAGTAACGAGTCAAATGGTTTAGGTCTCACCATGTGTTTTTGGGCCCATGGTATTTGGTGGCTAATGGTATTTTTCCAAGGTAGTTGGTGTTCAATGGTATTTGGTGGCCCATGGTATTACATGTAAAGAAGCCTTTATAAGGCTTGAGGAGGCTCCATTGTAAAGTGTTCTGGAGATGAGTGATGGTCAGCTCACTTGGCCTAGCTTGGTCAATTTAGCTCAAGGGAGATAATAGATCTCCCTTTTATGGTGGTTTTCCTGGTTTTGGGTTTTCAACGTAAATATGGCATGTCTATCTTAAATGTGTTATATGGAATTCTCTCATTATTTATTATTGTATTATGTTCATTAAAATCCTAAGAACTAGTATCAGATCCATGGTTTGGCATATAGTTGTGCTCATTATGTTGTACCTAGTTTTTTGAATTAATTGTGGGGTGTATGTTCGGTGGTACTCGACATCTTAGCAGTATTTTTGGTTCCTGGTTAAAATTTGATTTCCTTAGGTGTTGGAAGCACAAGGTATCTCTCTTATTCCCAGAGAAGGGATGTTGCATCAAGTGTTGAATGAACCACTGGGTAGGTACGAGGGTGGAAGGTGTGCTCATAGCCTATCTTGATGTGGATCATAATGGTTGAGTCTTCAATTGCAGGAGGAATGTGAGATGGTTTAATCTCAGTTCTTGGACCAAGATTTATGAACCATGTATGTGATGAAAATTCCTATAGAACTGGCAGTTACAACGGCTAAGGACCTATGTATTCTGGTAGATGGATTCTTCTTTATATGGGCGTTAATGACAAGGTTGGATGTAGGTACAAAAGGAGCATGGAAAAACACAAGCGAGCATGGAAGAGCGAGAGGATGAAGTAACAGATGGTGATGGTTTAATCACCATGAAGACACATGAAATTTTTTTAATTGAGCAGTTTGCATGTAAAAGAGCATATGGCTATAAGACCTGGTAAGGCATGCATACCCCTGGTAAATCACCGATAAAGTCAGGAGATAGACTTAGGTGATAGGGGGTGTATGTGAGATTCCTCGGTGAAACTCTGAGGGGGGTTGGTGATTATTTCAATTCAATTTTAAAGGGGGGATTTCATTAAATAATACACAAGAGAAAACAAATCCACGTAGAAACACATTAAAGATAGACACACAATGTTTACATGGAAAACCCAAAGCTGAGAAAAACCACCATAATAGATCTATTATACCCCTTGACCTAAATCGTCCAAGTCAGGAAAGTGAGCTAGCCACCACTCACCTCCAGACCACTTTACAATGGAGCTTCCTTAAGCCTTACAAAGGCTTCTTTACATGTAATACCATGGGCCACAAAATACCATTGAACACCAAATACCTTAGAAAAAGACCACTGGCCACCAAATACCATGGGCCCAAAATAACATGTTGAGACTTAAACCATTTGACTCATTCCCGAGTCAAGGTTAACCCTAACAATCCCCCCTATAAACTTGACTTTGAGTAAACACCAACCCTCCTCAAAGTTTTATCGGAGAATCTCACATACACCCCCCTATCACCTAGGTCTATTTCTTAACTTTACCGATGAGTTACCAGGGGTATGCATGCCTTACCAGGTCTTACAACCATATTCCTTTTTACATGCAAACTGCTCCATATAAAAAATTTAATGTGTCTTTATGGTGACTACACCATCACCATCCATTGCTTCATCCTCTTACTTTTCCATGCTCGCTTTCTTGCTTGTCTACTTGATCATTTTCTTCCATGTTCTTTATGTACCTGCATCCAACCTTGTCATTGACGTCCATATAAAGAGAAATCCATCTACCGAATTACATGGGCCCTTAGCCATTGTAACCGATGGTTCTCTAGAAATTCTCTTCACATTTATGGCTCATCAATCTTGGTCCCACAATTGAGATTAAACCATCTCACATTCCTCTCCCAATCAAAGAATCAACCTCTCTAATCTACATCAAGTTAGGCTATGAGTACACTTGCCACCCTCGTACCTACCTAGTGGTTCATTCCACGCCTAATGCAACATCCCTTCTCTGCACATAAGAGGGATACCTTGTGCTTATATCACCCAATGAAATTACATTATAACTAGGAACCCAAGAATACTGCTAGGATGTCGAGTACCACCAAACATGCACCCCATAATTAATTTAAAACCAACTACAACACAACGAGCACAACTGTATTCCAAACCATGGCTTTGATACCAGTTCTTAAAAATTACGAGCATAATAAAATATAATAACTTGCAAGAGAAATAAAATAGACAAGCAACCATTAAAGATAGACACACAATGTTTACATGGAAAACCCACCATAATAGATCTATTATATCCCTTGACCTAAACCGGCCAAGCCAAGCCAAGGGAGCTAACTACCACTCACCTCCAGACCACTTTACAATGGAGCCTCCTCAAGCCTTATAACGGCTTCCTTACATGCAATACCATGGGCCACGAAATACCATGGACCCAAAAACATGTGTTAGACCTAAACCACCTTTGAATCATTTCCTAGTCAAAATTAACAATGTAATTTCTATGACTTTGTAGTCCCTCAAGAATACCTCTCAAGTAAACTTTACATTTAAAAAAATCAAACCAAGCTTTCAATTGGGTTGGCTACAAAAGTGAATAATGGTTTGTTTTTAAATAAAAATTCAATATAAAAGACAAAATTATTATTAATTGTAAATATATAAACAAATCAATAACTATGAGGGCCAACTAGATGTCTTTTTTTTTAACCATTGGAATAGAAACCTCCCAAGAGTATATCCAACAACCTGCAAGCCAGATATACCAATAACTTGTGACTTAGCAAGGGTCGAAATGTCCTGAATGCCACTGAGGTGAGCCTCTATCCCAAGGTTTTCCTACCCTTCGAGCCTTCTCACAATAGGCCAATGAGCAACCCTACACCCCGCCGGTTTTG
>LPNX010389074.1:76965-161265 GCA_001517045.1 Pseudotsuga menziesii | reverse complement strand
ATAATTCCTTGATTCACTACAAGAATAAGAGAGCAATTTGTATGAATTATCTAGCAAAAAAGAATGGATTGACTAAGGATGTAAAATTCCTCCATTCACTACAAAAATAAGATAGCAATTTGTATTGATGATCTAGCAACCAATGAGCTTACAAAGATGGTTAAGACTATTGATTGTTATATGAATTATTCAAATGTATCTAAAAAAGGTTTTTATAAAAGTTTGTATAGTATTTGTAGTGAAATTAATAGACATAGAAAAATAACACGATTGTGAAACCCTAGAAGACATAATTTTAAGTTGTATTTTTAAAGGAGCTTTCTACATTATCATATGTTGAGTTGATGTCTAAGGCAAAGCCAGTGTCCAAAAGTTCTTATAGAATGATTATGCTTGAATTGACAGAGTTAGAATGTATCTACAAGTGTTTTCAGATAAAAGTTTGATAACACCCAAGATCATATCATCTAAAGAGCCCCCATGTTATCTATCAAGGAGAAAGATAGCATATTGGGAATGTGCATTAACTATTGACAAATTAACAAGGTGACTATTAAGAAAAAAATATATCTTTACTTCAATTCAGTAAGGTTTTTACCAACTTAAAGCCTAGCAAGAGCATTTTCCATAATTAATATAAGAGTTAAGTATTATCAAGTAGGAATTAAAGAGGGATATGTACACAAAACTTGATAATAACTGAAATATGGGCATTATTAGTTCATACTGACGTCCTTAGTATTATCAAATGCTCATATATTTTTCATGCAAGTGATGATTAATGTATTCATGGAATGCATGAATGTAATTATATTAGTATTTTTTGAGTGATTTTAGTATTCTTCAATAATGAAAATCAGAATGTAGAATATTTAAGTTTGTTGTTAAATTGTTTACAAAAGAAAAACTAAATTCAAATCTATGTAAGTGTTTTTTTAACAAGAAGAAAGTGCATTATCTTACACATTATGTATCAAGAGAGCGCATATATATAAATCTAGTTGTGTTTAAGGATCATTTTAAGTGGTTGATACCAACCAATGTCACTAGAGTCATACATTTTATTGTCTTGGTCAGTTACTATTGTAGGTTTGTGGAATGATTTCCAAAGTTTCCATGCCAATTAAACCTTATTATGAAAAAAGAGAAATAAATTCAAATAGACAAATAAGTGTGCAAGAGATTTTGAGAAGCTTCGAGAGATTCTAACAACAACAAACAGATGATAATTTCCTAAACCAACATGACATTTTATAGTTTTTATTAATGCTTCATTAGAAGGATTATGAGGTTTATTACACATAATGGAAAGTTAATCACTTGCAAATCTAAAAATCTAGATTATCACAAAACATTTATCGAGTACATGACCTATAGTGATACATGCCTTGTAGAGAAGTCAATGTTGTCTATTAGGATTTATAGTTTATTTGAGAATGATTCATAATTTAGTATCCAATACATTTTTTCCAAATGAAAATTTCATAACTTTTCATTTCAAGAAGAAATTGAATTTACATTTTGTATGTGCAAAAGCATCAAAAACCATAAAGCCTAGAAAAATTATAAAAGCGACCTACTTTCACTAGAACTGTAAGAAGGGAATCATATACAATTGGCTTATATATATATATATATATAGCCCGGTGGGTTAGCTCAAGTGGTTGAGAGCTTTTTATGCTAGCAGAAGGTCTCAGGGTCAAATCCTTGGGTGGCTATGCCGGAGCCTCACTCGATGTCCCCACCAGGTTAGGCCCGATAATCAAGGCTGATGTTTTACCTAGGGTGTCATCCTAAAAAAATGGGGAAGTACCTGAGGGTTTCCCAAGCATTGTCCCATCATAAAATACACAAACACACACACACACACACACACACACACACACACACACACACACACACACACATATTGTGATCTACATTTTTTCATTTTTCAATTAACAGAGATAACAAAATACAAAGAAATATGTGTTTGTACCTTACAGGGGCCTGAGACTAATTATCCACCCACCCAGTTGTTAAAAAAAATTGTCATTTCTGTTCAAAACTATCAAAAAACCATGCCCAGAATTGAGCCACCCGACTGACATGTTACAATTTTGACAAATAAAACTACTAATTTACATGAAATTAAATCCACTGGTGAGTAGAGAAAACAAAAAAAGATGAAAGTCACAAGGAGAAATCAGGACCACCTTGGCCATTTTAGGTGGTTGCGTTCTCATGTGTTGAGTCCAGCATCAAGTCCATAATTGGTAAGGCACCATTTCCATCATCGTACGCTTGAGGGGGTTGGTTAGTCGGTTGAGGCTCTAGAAGAGGTCTCAAAGACGTGTTTCCCTCGGGTTCCTCGTGAATTCTTTTTTTGAGTAGGGGGGCAACCGTCGATGTCGTCATGAGCTAAGGGTTTCTAGGTTCTCCTCTGCAGGAGCCACAGACCTCTGGGTCATGCCAGAAGTCTCACCCACTACCTTTCCACCTCCTTCTGTATCCACCACACAATGAACAATGACAAAGTTCCTCCAGACGAAATTGTCTTCCAAAATGTTCAACTTCTCGTCAGTCTCTACCAGGATTGCCATGATACACTGCACTGTATCTCTGGCCCCATTCCATTTGGTTTTCAAGTCTTCCATCAACATGCCCATCATGCTTTTCACCATCTAGTAATGGTTTATCCTACCCATGTTCCTTCTAGAATCCAAATAGAAACATGATGGTCACTAGCATAGAAACATGCACAAGATTCCCAGTCATCAATCATACACCGCACTAGCATAGAAACTTTCACAACATAGCCATTTGTTGTGTCTAAGTTGACCTTTCTCCTAGCACCTCCATGCCCTGTGTTTCCCCTCCTTGGGATGCCCCTCTTCCTTGGCATGTCGCAGTCCTGGTTCACAACTTCGTTAACAGAGGAGTAAACCAATAACACCAAAATAACTAATAGTCCGGATTCCCTGAGGTCGAGAGGCTCCACATCCTCCATAGTTATCCTTCCTAATCTAATCCTGGTCACACACGAGAGGGTTCTGCTCATTAAATCTTGCACATAATCTATAATTCCTCATCCTTGCAAACAACCCCGACGAAATGATGTTCGAGCACCGTTTTAGCTATAGAAGGGAGGTGACTTAATGTCTGACGTCCTAGACATTTAACCCTCGCATAAAGCAAGAGCCATGCACCTTGTCCACCTCCTTGTGTGAAGTGATCTATCCAAGTTTTCTCATCAGTGGTTGCACTATGAGCTGTCCCCATGTCATCGCAAGTGGATCACCTGCATCCATGGCAATTGTCTTATGATATTACAGCACACACAAAAAAGAGATTTCCTTTTAGAGATTAGAGGCATTGATATGATTTCACAAAAGGATACATGTCAACTAAATTTTAGACTAGAACAAACCATACATGACAACAATAGTAGAAAACCTATAGGAATGACACATTAGAGGGATATCAAGCATCAATGGCAAGAAGTAACATTGTTAAGAGGAGGATGGGTTATCCGCATCTCTAAACCCCTTCTAGATTAGGTAAATTGACAGCCCCAAAAGCAACACCCTTGGACAAACCATCATCCTTGTGATTGTTACTAACAAAATAACTAAATAAGCATAAAATGGCCTAGTTTTGTGATGCCACACTTGAATCAAGTGAAAGATTGAATGAATAAAAATCTTCTTTGATGGGGGAATATCCTTTATTTATCCAATAACATATTATTGGTTCATTGATGTATTTGACAAATACAAGACTAGAGATATGAGTTGTTGTGAACACCTTGAGTCAGTATATGGTGGAGCCCAGACATGTTCATTTAGTTGCAGCAAAACATGTGATGAGGTACTTGAAAGGTGGATTGGATTACGGACTCAGATATATAGCCGACAGTGAGTTCAGATTGTGTGGCTATACTTATTTGGATTGGGCAGGAAGTGTTGAAGATAGAAAGAGCACTTCAAGATGTTGTTTCAGTTTGGGACTAGGTATGATCTTATGGCTTAGCAAAAAGAAAACAAGTGTTTCCCTTAGTACAACCAAGGTTGAGTACATTGCAACATGTTCATCCTGTAGCAAAGTAGTATGGCTTCACAAACTATTGGAAGGATTGTTCGATACTAATATGGATGCAACTGAGATTTATTGTGACAACCAACATTGCACCAAGTTAATAAAGAACCTGGTGTTTCATGATAAGTCAAATCATATAGAGATAAAGTATCATTACATTTGGGATATGGTGCAGAGAGGAGTTGTGAAGCTCTAGTATGTTCCTACAGAGGAACAATTTGTTGATGTGCTGACTAAGCATCTCTCTCGTGTAAATTTTGAACAATTTCGAGACAAGCTTGGAGTAGTCTAAAAGGACCTCCCTTGAAAGAGGGAGTGATGATGAGATTATTATTGAGGATGAGATGAAAGTGATGTGCTAGTGCATGAAAGGATAGTGTGCCTGCAGGTGTTGATGAGGTCTGACACTCACTTGTGGATGATAGTATCCTCCTTGAGGATGGTCTTGTGGAAAATAACACTCTCTTGCTGAGAGTGGTCCTAGCCTTTATCGAGTGAGGATGGTCCTATAGACGATAATACTCTCTTCTAGAGAGTGATCTTGCATTCACTTGTAGGATGGTCTTGTGGACAAGAACACTCTCTTACTGAGAGTGGTCCTCACATTTACCGGTTGAGGATGCTCCTGCATACGATAGTACTCTCTTCTGGAGAGTGATCTTGCATTCACTTGTAGGATGATCGTATGGAAAAGAACACTCTCTTGTTGAGAGTGGTCCTAGCACTTACCAATTGAGGATGGTCCTATGGATGTTACTACTCTCATATGTTGAGTGGTCCTGCATTTAGTTGCGGACGAGATCTACATTTAGTTGTAGACAGCAGTATCCTCTCTCAGGATATCCATGTGGATGAGAACACTCTATTGTTGAGAGTAGTCCTAGAACTTACCGACTGAGGATGTTCCTATGGATGATAGTACTCTCATATGTTGAGTGGTCATGCATTTAGTTGCAGACGAGATCTACATTCAATTGCAAACGACAATATCATCTCTGAGGATGGTCCTTCGGACAAGAACACTCTCTTGATGAGAGTGGTCCTAGCACTTACTCGCTAAGGATGGTCCTATAGACGATAGTACTCTCTTATGGAGAGTGGTCCTGCATTCACTTGCAGATGGGTTCGTGCATTCCTTACCAGAGATGATGAGGCTAGAAATGGCACCATAAATGATGCTCGAGATGATATTGATTCTCGAAGAGATGATGCTCGAGATGATGCCAGAGATGATGATGCAAAAAATGAAGATAATCGAGATGATTCCAGAGATGATGATGCTCGAGATGATGTCAAAGATGATGATGCTCGAGATGATGATGTCTGAGATGATGCTAATGCTTGAGACAATACCAGATGATAGAGATGTATGTGATGGTGATGTTCCACGGATGATGACGATGTTGATGTAATTGTGAAAACTTCCTATGACATATAGATTCACCAATCAGTTGTACAGACGTGTTGTTGTATTATATAATACCTTCCTTGTTAAGAGGGGGTGTTAAAGAAATGTAACTGTGGAAGACATTCTATTTTGTATTATTATTGTTATTACCCCTTAAGGAGATGTCGTTCCTCTGATGAGGGATGTCATTGATGTAGAGTCATGTAAAGTCTTGAGGTAAAACCTCCATTGTAAGTCGGGTCAATAGTACCCACAAAAGTATTATTAAAATTTATTTTGATTCTTCCAAGGCAATTCGGCCCTGGAAGCAAGGACAAGTCGTCCCAGTTGGTTTACAAGGCCTCTTAGCTGATTAGTATAAATAGGAGAGGCGCTTCCCTCATTTGGACAAGTAGAACACTCAAGAAGTTGCACTAGAGAGAGAAGAGACAGTCCATTTGGAGGAGAGGAAGGAGTCTATTCTTGTTCTTTGGGTCTTACACTGTACTTGGTCGAAGTCTATATAGAGGAAATTTTGTTGGGTTTTATTCCCCACGAGGGTTTACCAGGATAAATCTTTGTGTTCTCTTTTGTTCTACTGTGCTTGTTATTCTTTCAAAGATCCTTTTGTTTTTGGTATAACAACTTTTAAAATATTAAAAGGCATGTCATAGTTAGTGGGGTAAAGTGTCCTTCAATTTTCATCTACCATCTTCCTACGATATGTTGCTCCAGATAATGCCTTGCAAATTTTTAGGAGTGTTGTACTATCATGTGCAGCCAAAGTTGATCTAGAATCAAGATCCTACAAAATTCAATGCATAATTATTAAAATGCGTGTGAAAGTATAATATAAATTCAAACATATAATAATAAAAATAAATGTGGACTTACTGGTGATGGTAACAGAGAACTTGAACTTGCGACGATATGGAATGAGATGGAATTTGAAGAATCGACAATTTGATTTATTGCTCTTTTTTCCCTTGCAATTGAGTAAAAAATACATGTCTTCATAATTTAAAAAAATGGGAAATAGACAAAACTCTATTTTTTTAATAAATTAATTGGTGCACCTTAAAAAGTATTGGCACACCAATGCACCTTAACAAGACTAGTGCACTGGTGTGATATTTTCAGAGACATACCAAGAAAATCCTATGCAATTACCTATGAAAAGGACAAAACTCCACAAAGTATTAATTGTGGAAGTTTACCCTTCCATTTTTTTGGTTTTATTGTGTGATCAGTAATATGCACCGGTGATCTATTATCTATTCAATGCACCATTATCTTGATGAAAAAAATGTGAAAGTTTATTCTTTCATCTTTTTTTACTATTTATACAGTCTGCTTGTATGATTATAGAACATCGATGCATTATTATTTGAGTGGCGCGTTGAATTCCCATTTTTTTTTAAATGTGCAAGTTTGTCGTCAATGGGTCGGAATATCAAATGAAAAAAAGAGCGAGAATTTAAGTTTAAGATACCGAGCTTATAAATAAAAGGAAACCCTAATCCCTAAAAAATTTTTGGCTGAAATTTTTAGGAGTGACTTATGCAATAATGATTTACCACAGAAGAGTTTGGAGAGGTAGTATTATTTGAAGAGAAATTTTGTAAGGGATCACCATGAACACATACAAATCTGTAGAGGAGAAATTCCATGTATTTTTTCCCTTAATAGAATAAAAATGGCTTAAATTTTCAATGATTTTTTGAAGAGAATAGAGGATATATGAGTTACCTTCAATGCTATGAACCCTTGTGTGCTTCTTCCTTCAAAGTTACCTTCATTACTGCAAACCATAGGGTTCTTCTTGATTTCCTTTTGTTTTCTCTTTCTATTTCAAAATAATATTTGATTTTTAGCAATGTAAATTTTTTGGTTATATGTATTAATATATGGGGCTTTGAGTGGCTCTTGGACCGAGACTATTATGCATTTTAGTTCGAAGTCAACTTGTCGAGATTTTCCTTGTTAAAACAAAATTGAAAATGCTTCCATAGTCCATGGTGCACATTTTAAAGAATAGTTGCATCGATGTGTTTTTCCTTATAAGGTGCACCATTTTTGGATGATAAAAAATTGTCAACATATCAATCAATGCACAAGTTACAGGACATATGCGATGGTGTGTTTATATTTCTATGATGCACCATATATATTTGTTTTAGTTAGAAAAGTGTAAATACCTTTAGTGGTGTGTACTATACAGCATACGCATCGGCGTGTTATAACATATAAGACACACTAGTGCTGAATTTTTGTGCAGTGTGCACCAATTGTCCCTAATATATTTTTACTTGAAATTCTTTACTTATAATGTAATTTTTTTTTATAATTTATGTGTTTCATTATGTAGGGTGTTTATTGATAAAAAGTGGCCGATAAAAGATAATGGAATAAAAATCACAGCAACATGAGTGAGGGAAACAGACCTGACACAAAGAACATGGTAAGTGTTTTGTAATTTTAATATAAAAGTAAAATATTGAATTAAATGTTTACTTAAATGATGTGTATTGGTTTATGTGTGTCATGCATAGCAAAAATTTCAGGAAAATCTATAAGGTTGCTCGTAATCCCAATGAAGAAGAGAAAAATAGCTTTAAGAAATTATTGCAAAATGAGGAATTATGTGGATCAAAATGTGATTAACAAGAGGTTTTTGTTTAAATTGTTACTGCCAATGCTTCTCAACAATAATTGCTTGCATGTTTCAAACTTTAAATGCTAAATTTGTTTAATGTTGTGCAGAGACAGAGAGAGAGGAAATAGGATTCCCTAAAAAATGAAAAAAGAAGAAGAATGTAAATGACGATGATTTGGTCATCAGTTCAACTGGAGTGGTTCTTGAAGTTAATGAGAGGGGGAAAAGTTCATAAAACTTTAAGGGATATAGTGGAAAGAATGTACAAACACACTATCAATCCAATGGCTCTAAGAATCAGGTTATATGTAAACTACAAGAAGCAATTCTGGAGCAGTGGGCACTCAGACCAATGAGACTTGTAATTGCAAAAACATACAACAACAACAAAAAGGAATCATTTAAAAGGTTCTATTGCTGAATTTTTTTCTATAATATACTATTCTAAAACATAATTTATTAATATTTTTTTATGCTTAATTTCATATAAATATTTATCATTTTTTCGTTGTGCTTTTCTTCTCTTGGGAAGATTACTAAAATTTCATAGGAAGAACTATGTGATATCCTAAATATGTCGGTAGGGATGTCAAAAAAGGTGTACCATGAGATGGTCAAAGGAATGAACATAACCACATTGCAAAGGGATCAATCCCAACAATAACGTGCATCAAATGTATGTAATTGTTTCAAAATATTTTTAATGTGCATAGAGTTTAGTTATCACATGAAATATTAATTTTCAATTGTTTTGTTGTATCAAAAACAAAAAAGGAAATTGCACCCATTCAGTGCATAAGACGGGACAACAAGGCAGGAAAAGGTTGATCTCAATGTTTGTGAGTACTTGTGGTTTTCTTCAAATTTCACATTTAGTGTGATATTTATATCTTAATTAACTTAAAATCATACATGGATGTTTTTTAATATGTGTTAACCTATGGTGATGAGCTGATCATTTGGTTGACAATGGATTAAGGAAGGGTTGTGAGTATATGGTTGCATATCAAGGGTTAATTGAAAAATGTGTAAGTAGCTATGTTGTTTTACGTACCTTATTTTATAATTATAAGAAAAACAAAAAAGTTTATTTATATCTATGCTTGTTCATGGCATATGAAACCCATAGGAAACAAAGTATGGAATACAACCAACAAATAATTTATTGACACATGGAATGAGGAATCGTTTAAAAAATATGTGTGACTTTTATGATCCACTCATTGAACTGGTACACTTTTTCATTTATGCAATTATGTGTATTATATTATCTATAAATGTAGATATGCTCATCACATTTTATTTTTATGCTTATAAATGGAACATGAAAATATGGAATGAAATGAAGTCAATCAACAAATACTTTCGAATAACTTAGGAACAATATCCCCTGAAGTTGATGAAGAGGTGGAGCATGGAAGCAACTTGAGCGACTACAATAGTTTGAGCAATGAACGATGTTCAATACATTTGAATGTTGTTATTGCAAGTTGTATATTTTGGAATTTTTTTTTATGAAAAACAAACATTTTTTTTTATTGTGGACATATCACCGCAATTGGATGAGGATAAGTAATCAAGAATTGTAACAATGTCAAAATGACATTTTGATTATCGAGGACCTTTATGTTGTCCCATATTTTGTATCCTTATTCATATATATAAAATTGGGTTTCTTCTTCTAGTGGATTGTCTAATGTCGCAAAAATGTTTCATTATTGATTAAATATATGAATGATTTACATTGTGACTATTAACAAAGGTGTAATCAACCAGCTCATCGAAACACAATATTTAAATATAAAAATTCCTATTATAAAAAATGATTTTTTATGATTAATTCAAATCCTAAACATATAAATTATTTACATGTTTACAATAAACATATGTCTAAACTCAATATCTAAATGCAATAAATAGAATAAAAAAATAAATATTATTATAAAAAAATTTAATTCTTTAATGGTTAATCGAAAAATTGTAAAAATAGAAAAGAAAAAACTATATTTGTGTATCCACAACATGGAAAAATTCACCATAGAACAATACATAGTCTATTTATTTCAACTAACCAATGACTTATATTCATTTCCACGAACATTGGAACCGATGCACTTTTTTACGCATCGGTGCTCATTGGGATAATATATGCATCGATGCTTATTGGTACAATATATGCATCATTTATCTTTTAATACAAAATACACAACAATGCATATATAATACAATATCAACACTCGTGCTTTTTACCAAACTATACACACTAGTGCTCTTTGGGATGATATACACGCTAGTGCTTATTGGTACAATATATGCACGATTTATATTTTAATACAAAATACACAATAGTGCATATATAATACAATATTAGCACTTGTGCGTTTAAATATAGAAATGCACCAGTGCTTTTATAAAAAATATGAGGCACTACTGTGGATGTGAATGTTACACGCACCAACACTAATACAATATAATAAAAGCACAGATACGTTTGGATTAAAATATATGCACTTGTTCTTTGAAAGTGTATGCACTAGTGCATATGTAATAAATGCATCGGTGTTGTCACAACGTAATATATGCATCGATGCATTGACAATGAACGTACGCATTCATGTGTATATATAGCATTTCTCTGTTGCAATTACAATATTACATAGGCATGAGTATGTCTGTAATAAAATATATGCATCAGTGCATTTCCATTGTGTATACACATCGGTGTGTTTTATTTATACATGATGCACATGTCCACATTATAACATTCTAAAGCACCAAAACACAAAAACAAAAAGCACTCGCTAAAACCTATGGCTACCTAGATTTTTTTAGTTATAGTGAATATTTGTTATAACCTTTGCAAAAACCTCTGCTACCAAAAATGAAGGTAGTAGAAAAGGTTTTTTTTACAATTTTTTTCAATCTTGTAACACTAAAAACCTTCGTTATAACCTCCACTACAAGGTATTTTCCTTGTAGTGTTGTTTGTTTCTATTGCAATAATAAAGGTCGCAAGGTTGATGAATGTTGGCAATTTTGTGCATGTTCATTTTGTGGGAAGAAAGGATATCTTGAGGCCACTTGTTGGAAGAAGAAAGATGCACACCAAAAGCCCAAATATTTATGGAGAAATAATGGCAAGAAAAATTCCACAAAACATCAACAAGTTTAAATGAACATGAACAAAAAGAGAATGCCAAGTAATACATGCAACAACATAGCACTACAAGTTAACTAGACATTGGGAAGCCAAGTGTTATAAATGGAGGATTCGTGCATGTTGTCCCTTGGGTTGTTTCCCTCTTTCACTAGGGTCTCGATATTGGGGACTAACATGCAAGATCACCTTCCCATGCCACATTATGCCTTTGATCTAGTCCTTCAACAAAAGGGGGTACCATAAATTGTCCTAAAGTTATTATTGTCACCTATCATGCAAGTTTTTTATTTTATTTTTTATATATGAGGGTCTAACTATATTTATTGTAGAGGTAGGATAGAGCATTGTGTTATAGTTTATTTTTAAAAAGAGAGGTATGGAGTTATAGTTTGGGGAAGAACAAGAAGCCAAACAATAGGGAAATTCAATATATTTCGACCGTAGGAATGGTCTTCTGAACCATAGGCACCACAATATAGTTTTGCTTGAAAAATAACTTAGAGAAAATGAACAAATATGAGTAAAAAAGGAGGTTGAACTACTTTCCTAACACACACACACACACACACACACTGTAACACCCCGGTTTTGACCCTGTTGCATTAAATATATATGATGTAATTAATCATGGTGTGGAGCTAAAGGAAAAAGCCCCACCATTGATTTATTGTTTTATGTTTCAACGATCAAAATAGATGCCAATGGTTTTTTGTGCTAGCCGACACGTTATGATTTTTAACATCATGTAAAGATGTAAATTAATACAAAAACCCACAACCAACTATATCAATGCAACGAATAATGAGTTGAGGGCATGATTTTTCCTAACGATAAGGTGGGGGGTATGTTTAACCTTGAGTCTTTGGCGAACGCCATGTGTTAGGAAAAACCATCAAAACTGTCAACTACCCCTCTTCTTGTTTTCTTCCCCAACCATTAATTTCTGCTAGAATTTGGTTGAGGAGTTATTTTTTTGGCCTGGGAATGGGAAGAGTTGGGGAAAGAATTCGAATTGGGAAAAGCACCCATTTTCGAAGGACGTGTTTTGAATTCATGGTAAAGAAAACTCACAGAAAACGTACGCTTCTCCCTTAGGAAAAAATGTTTTTTCATTCTTTATGCACGTTTTGAAAAAAAAATGGTATGGACATTTTGGTATGGGATCATTCATTCCCGTGGAAGCTCACGTAACTAAATTTCCTGTGTTTACCCTTTATGATTCCAGTGTTTTCCTGTTTTGGTGCATGCCCAGAAATCCGTTTTTGGTGTGACGGAGCGAATGATCAGGAAGAAGTTAAGATTTTTTGGGAACCTCGTAGCTTGCTATGTATGACTATGTTGTTTTCGTCTAAACTGGTTGGGAGTGGAAAGGGGAGCCTGAACTAGTGTGATAAACCTAGTGTGAGAAGGAACCTCACATACAGATATAGGGGTTGGTTTTCTTATTTTCCCACCCTGAATAGCACTGAAGAGGGAAGGCATATCCTGAGGGACTGGGTAGCAGAGAAGGGGATGCTTCCTTGTGTTGGGTGTGTAGATGTCTTAGAAACTAAGCTATATTTGGTGCAGGTGTCCATAGATATGTGGTTGAGCTCACTAGCTTAGCAGTCAGCCTTTTCATTTCCTTGTAGTCTGATAAACCCATTTGTTGGCTTGGCTGTGTCTTGCTGTGATTATCCTTGTGTGTGATTCTTGGCTGGACAGCCTGATAAACCCATATGTTATTTGGCTTGGCTGGTCCTGAGTGTGTATATTGGCTTGTTTCCTACATCCTGATAAATCCAATTGTGTTGGCTTGGCTACGTTTTTTTGAACCCTTGGCTATGTGTGAGCTTGATAGTGTTCCTTATTTCTTGGGGAAATCATGCCCAGCTAGGGGGTGGCAGTGCTACTGAGAGATTGATGAGTGTACTGGCCTATGGTTGGGTGGAACATTGCAGCGACATAGTTGGTTGCGGAGTAAATTTCTTCAAGATAAGTGTTCTTGTCTATGATCAATCCTTGTAATTTAATTTCTCTGCATTTGTATTTGCTCAAGGAAATATGATGAACATGTCAGTGTGTTGAATTAATGAATTTCTTCAGTTGTATGATATTAATTGTATGCATCTATGTATGTTTCTTTGAATGCATTTTTTTAGCTGAGTTATGGAAATTGGATGATCGAAGTGATGATGGCCTGAATGGTCGAATCGATCTCAGACTTAGTGAAAAAAATTGAATTCCTACTAAAATATACATTTCCGCAATTTGCAGAATGTGGGATTGCGGTTTCACAGATCTCGGCTTCCGCGGTTTCCTTTCCGCATGCGGGATGCAGGATGCAGGATTGCGGGTTGTGGGATGTGGAAATGTGTTTTCGTAGATCTGGCTTCCGCAATTTCCCCTAAACAATTTCCTTTCTGCATGTGGAATGCAGGATGTGGGATGTGGGATTGTGGGTTGCAGGATTGTGGGATCATGTTTTCCATTTTTTTGATTCCGCAATACAGGCTTTCCACACTGTTGATTTTGTGGGTTGATTTTCAGCCGTTAATCTCACGGTGGATTTCAACTATGGTTTTTTTTAATATCAGGGATGTTGAAGAGTGGATTCATGGCCATGCTCAGTGATTTAAAGAAGGACAAAGGTTCTTTAATAAAGTTATTAATTCTACATGAAAATCGGGCATGGGTACGCGACAGAGTGGTATCAGAGCTATGGGTTGCAGCATTGGGCCTATATGGGATGACATCCGTTGTTAGAAAGATAAGAGTACCCTCTGACAACAACTTGTAGTACACTACAGAGTGGTATCAAAGCTGTTGGTTGCAGCATTAGGCCTTGATGGGCCAGAAAGAGGAAAATTAGAGCCGCGGGTTGCAGCGTTGGGCCAAAAAGGGGGCCAAGTTGAACAATAACAGAGTTGTTTTTTATAGTTTTTAATTTTGGGATTGTTACGCATCTAATAAATGGTGTTTGATAACACATTTTGCAGAGTCATAGTACAGGTTAGAAAGGTTATTTTTTAACTCAAGCCATGAGAACCCATGATGAGTATGATGCACATAATTCCTATGAGCACACACAAGACGCTATGGGGGAAAACGTCCGAGTTTAAAATGATGACATTGAGTCTAATGGAAGGATATTTCCAGAGACGCTACTAGACATTTCAACCACCATGAGAAGCCTGATTAAAGCTCAGGAAGAGCAGCATCAGCTAAATGCTTCCATGTTGCAAAGTTTGACAAACATCCAACAATGAATGAGCTCAGGGCGACATACAACAAAACTAGAAGGTAGCAAGAGTAGTACTAGAAGAAGAAGAAGAATACAAAAGTATTCTAGTCGATCCCTTGACTTGGAAGGATCCACTGAGGATTCCATCTATTCGTCTCTCAGAGAGAATAGGAAGAGTCATTATAGAAACATCTCACAAGATGAGTTTAAGAAGGCAAGGCTGCTTACCTTCAATGGTGAGATAAAGAACGGTCAAGAAGCTAAAGCTTGGCTTCTTGGGACGAGGAAATATTTCCAAGTCTAGGACTATTCAGGAAATAAAGGCAAGAGTTTTCATCTTCAATCTGAATGGGAGAACATCCATTTGGTGGGAGCACCTCAGACAAGTAAAGAAGATTAATGAGAGGAAGATGGCGTGGAAATAGTTTCAAAAGTATTTCAAGCAGAAGTACCTCTCTAACAGGTACTATGATGATAAAATCAAAGAGTTCCATGAGCTGAGATTGGGACAGTAGACCATGGAAGAGTATGCCAACAAGTTTTGGAGTTGTTGAGGTATGTCAGGTACATCAAAGATGAAAAGGTAAAAATACAACATTTCCTGATTGGATTGCCTCAGTCTTATAGAGACAGAATTGAGTTTTACGAAACTAGAACTCTAGAAGAAGTGATAAGGAAAGCTAAGTATTGCTATGAGCAAAGCAAGGAAAACCTAATTATCATAAGACATGGAAGGACAAGAAGAATGAAAAGTCTGACCAAAGGAAGACAGGTTTCAAACCTTCTAATTTCAGGAATCAATAGAAGCAACCAGTGCAAGCGAAGAAGCAGTCAGCCAGAGTGATGGGGGAGAAGCCAAGAGATCCACAGCAGAACAGAGAGCCTCTCCATTGTTGGAAATGTGGAGGAACACATCTATGTAGGTTTTGTCCACTTGAAAATGAGAACACAAGGCCAGCGTATAACATCCAAGAAGCAGAAATAGTGGGTCAAGTGGCAAGAGCCGTTCCTGGGATTTATGCAGCGTTAGAGGACCACCAGGAATATCACCAGTCAACTATGGTTGAAGTTGTAGGTAATATTGTTGAGCAATATATTTCTATTTTGATTGACCCTGGTTCTACTCACAGCTACATTTCACTTAGAGTAGTGGAGATTTGCACTCTTAAGAAAGTAAAGCATGGAAAATCTTGGTTAGTTCAGCTAGCCACTGGAACTAAAAGAAAGGTTAGTGAAGTGGTAGAGAAATGCCCATTGGTTATGAATGGATTGGTCACTTATGTAGATATGAATGTTCTACCACCAGGTTCCTATGATGTTCTTATTGGAATGGATTGGTTAGAAGCTCGTAGGGTAAAGCTTGATTGTTACAATAAGACGTTTGAATCCATGGATGGAGAAGGGAACCCAACATTTGTAAAAGGAATTCCGAAAGTGATTTCTGTGAGGCATATTTCAGCAATGCAGTTGAAGAAGTTTTGTAGGAAAGGTTTCCAGTTGTGTGAAGCCCACATTGTGGAGGCAGTAGAGAATGAAACTATTTTGCTGGAGGACTATTCTGTATTGCAAGAATTCAGGGATGTTTTTCTTAATGAGGTTCCAGGGCTCCCTCCAAAGAGGGACATAGATTTCACAATTGAACTTATGCCAGGAGAAGCACTAGTGTCAAGGCACTATACAGAATGAGCACACCAGAAATGCTAGAGCTGAAGATGCAGTTGCAAGATTTATTGGAGAAGAAGTATATCAGGCCGAGTGTGTCTTCTTGGGGAGCACCAGTTCTGTTTTTTAAAAAGAAAGATGGTACGCTCAGGTTGTGTATTGATTTTAGATAGATGAACAAAGTCACATGAATAATAAATATCATTTTCCTAGGATTGATGACCTCTTTGATCAAATGAGGGGAGCAAAGGTATTTTCTAGGATTGATTTGAGGTCGGGTTACCATCAGGTGAGAATCAAGGATGAAAAAATTCATAAGACAACCTTCAGAACAAGGTATGGACATTATGAGTTTGTAGTGGCACCATTTGGTCTAAAAAATGCACTAGCTACATTTATGTGCCTTATGAATAGTGTCTTCAACAAGTATTTGGACAAGTTTGTTCTTATTTTCCTTGATGACATTCTTGTTTATTCTAAGAATGAGGAAGAGCATGAAGAACATCTGAGATTGAAATTACAATTTATCAGGGAGCATTAGTTGTATGCAAAGTTGAGCAAGTGCGACTTCTATAAAGATAGAATTCAGTATTTGGGTCACATTATTTCAGAAGAGGGTATATCTGTGAACCCTGACAAGATTGAAGCTATTATGAAGTGGCCTACTCCAAGAAACATGATAGATGTAAGATCTTTTATGGGAATTGTAGGATACTACAGGAGATTCATTGAAGGATTCTCCAAGATTGCACATCCAGTCACTTCTTTGCAAAAGAAGGGAATAAAGTTTGAATGGACATCGAAGTGTGAATAAATCTTCCTGCGGTTGAATAATCTTTTCACAGGTGCACCAATTTTGAAGATTGCAGACCCATTAAAAGATTTTTTGGTGTGCACCAATGCATGCAAAGATCTTGGAGGAGTCCTTATGCAAGACAGTCACGTGATATGTTATGAGTCAAGAAAGTTGGATGAGAATGAGAGGCACTATGCTACTCATGATCTAGAACTTGCATCCATAGTACATGCTCTCAAGATGTGGAGGCATTACTTGATGGGAAGAATATTTGAGCTAAGAACAAACCATTATGGTCTGAAGTATTTGTTTAATCAGCCTACTCTAAATGCTAGTAAAGGTAGATGGCTAGAGTTTTTATGTGAATTTGATTTTGAAATCAAGCACATAAAAGGAAAAGAGAATAAGGTAGCTAATGCACTTAGAAAAAATGTGCAATAATTGCATGTGGAATCCATTAGTATTTTCCAATCGGAGTTGAGGCAGTAGATTGTTAATCGTGTTGCTGAAGATGAATTGTATATGCAAGTAAAAGACAAGTTGCGGAAGAAAAGCCTTGAAAGGAAGTATGAGGGATATAAATTAGAAGAAGATGGACTCCTTACTTATAAGAATAGAATTTATATTCCAAATGTAGCAGATTTGAGGAGGGTTATTATGGATGAGATCCATCAATCTCCATGTACTGGTCACCCAGGATATCAGAAGACAATTTCTATAGCTAGAAAGCAATACTTTTGGCCAAGAATGAAAAAGGATATGGCTGAATATATTTCAAGCTGCATGGAATGTCAGTAGGTGAAGGTTGAGCATCAACACCCAGTAGGTTTTTTGCAGCCTTTTCTAGTTCCAGAATGGAAATGGGAAGTTATTTCCATGGAATTTATTATAGTATTTCCAATGACTTGGAGACAACATGATTCCATCATGGTTGTGGTGGAAAAGTTGACAAAGGAAGCACATTTTATACTAGTTAAGTCTACGCATAATATTGGTGACATTGCAAAGATATTCATGAAAGAGATTTCCAAATTGCATGGATTGCCTAAGGAAATAGTCTCTGATAGAGATGTCAAGTTCACTTCCAATTTTTGGAAGGGATTGTTTGCAGGTTTGGGTACAAAGCTAAACTTCAGCACTACCTACCATCCTCAGATTGATGGGCAGACAGAGAGTGTTAACCAGGTGCTGGAAGAAATGCTTCACATGTATGTGATGGACAAACCCGCCAAGTGGGAAGATTATTTACACTTGGTAGAGTTTTCTTATAACAATGGACAACAAGCATTCTTGGGGTTGAGTCCATATGAAGCTTTGTATGGCAGGAGGTGTAGGACACTAGTGACTTGGGATAATCCAGTGAACGGGGTTGTGCTTGGTCCAGAATTGATCAAGGAGATGGAGCAGGAGGTTGTAAAGATCGGGTGGAATCTGAAGGCCACCCTGGACAGACAAAAAAGCTACGCAATAAGCATAGGGTGAACTAAGAGCTGAGTGTTGGGGATCATGTTTACCTCAGAGTGAGGGAAAATAAAATTTCCTTGAAGTTGGGAAGTTGTGCCAAGCTGTCGCCTAGATATTGTGGGCCATTTGAAGTGCTTAAAAGAATAGGGCCAGTTGCATATAGAATTGCATTTCCTTCTAGCACTAGGGCTCATAATTTTTTTCATGTTTCTTTGCTTAATAAATATGTACATGATCCTAACCATGTGATAAATTGGGATGTGATTTAGGTGGAACCCGAGGGAGAGTTCCAAATCGAGCCAATGCGCATCCTCGACAGGAAGGTCACAATGCTCCAGAACCGAGCCATGGGGCAGGTAAAGGTGCAATGGGAGCACTACAGTCCTGAAGAGGCAATGTGGGAGTTGGAGGATGCCATGCAATTGGCACATCCATTTTTGTTCAATTCTGTGGAACACCGAGGCAATACCAGTGTAGCATTTTGTTCAAATTGTGTAAAGCAATGAGGACAATGCTATTGAAGGGCGAGGGGAATGTAACACCCTGGTTTTGACCTCATTGCATTAAACATATATGATGTAATAAATCATGGTGTGGAGCTAAAGGAAAAATCCCCACCATTGATTTAGTTTTTTATGGTTCAGTGATTAAAATAGATTCCGATGGTATTTTGTGCTAGCCGACATGTTATGATTTTGAACATCATGTAAATATGCAAATTAATATAAAAACCCACAACTAGTTATATCAATGCAATGAATAATGAGACGAGGGAATGATTTTTCCTAAGGATAAGGTGGGGGGATGTTTAACATTGAGTCTTTGGGGAACGCCATGTGTTAGGAAAAACCATCAAAACTGTCAACTACCCTTTTTCTTGTTTTCTTCCCCAACCATTAATTTTTTCCAGAATTTGGTTGAGGAGTTATTTGTTTTTCCTAGGAATGGGAAGAGTGGGGGAAAGAATTCAAATTGGGCAGAGCACCCATTTTCGAAGGACGCGTTTTGACTTCATGGGCAAGAAAACGCACAGAAAACGTATGCTTCTCCCTCAGGCAATTTTTTTTTTCATTCTTCATGGACATTTTGGAAAAAAATGGTCTAGACATTCTCGTATGGGATCATTCATTCCCGTGGAAGCTCACACAGCTGAATTTCCTGTGTTTACCCTTCATGATTCCAACGTTTTCCTATTTTGGTGCATGCCCAGAAATCTGTTTTTGGTGTGACAAAGCGAATGATAAGGAAGGAGTTACTATTTTTGGGGAAACTTGTAGCTTGCTGTGTATGCATTTTTTATTTTGGTCTGAACTGGTTGGGAGTAGAAAGGGGAGCCTGAACTAGCTTAATAAACCTAGTGTGAAAAGGAACCTCACAAAAAAATCTAGGGGTTGGTTTTCTTCTTTTCCCACCCTAAATAGAACTAAAAAGGGAAGGTATAGCCTAAGGGACTGTGTAACAGAGAAGGGGTTGCTTCCTTGTGTTGGGTGTGCAGATGTTTTAGAAACTAGGCTATATTTGGTGTAGGTGTCCATAGATTTGTGGTTGAGCTCACTAGCTTGGAAGTCAGGCTTTTCATCTCCTTGTAGTCTAATAAACCCACCTGTTGGCTTGGTTGTGTCTTGTTGTTATTAGCCTTGTGTGTCATTCTTGGTTGGACAACCTGATAAACCCATCAGTTAGTTGGATTGGCTGGTCCTGAGTGTGTATATTGGATTATTTCCTACATCCTAATAAACCCAACTGTTTTGGATTGGATGAGTTTTGTTGAACCCTTGGCTATGTGTGAGCCTGCTAGTGTTCCTTATTCCTTGGGAAAATCATTCCCAGCTCGGGGGTGGCAGTTCTACTGATACATTGATGAACGCAATGGCCTATGGTTGGGTGGAATGTTGCAGTGGCATAGTTGGTTTCGGAGTAAACTTCTTTAAGATAAGTGTTCTTACATATGATTAATCCTTGTAGTTGAATTGCTTTGCATTTATGTTTCTGTGCATTTGTATTTGCTCAAGGAAATATGATGAACATGTTAATGTGTTGAATTGATGAATTGCTTCAGTTGTATGATAGTAATTGTATGCATCTATGTATGTTTCTTTGAATGCATTTTTTTAGCTGAGTTATGGAAATTGGATGACCTAAGTGATCATGGCCTGAATGGTCGAATCGATCCCAGACTTAGTGAAAAAATTTGAATTCCTAGTAAAAATATTCCTTTATGCAATTTGCGGAATGCAGGATGCAAAATTGCAGTTTCGTAGATCTCGACTTCCGCGGTTTCCTTTCCGCATGCGGGATGTGGGATTCAGGATTGTGGGTTGCAGGATGCGAAAATACATTTTCATAGATCTCAACTTCCACAATTTCCTTTCCACATGTGGAATGTGGGATCGTGGGTTACAGGACCGCGTTTTCCATTTTTCCGATTCCGCAATACAGGCTCTCCACACCGTTGATTATGAGGGTTGATTTTCAGATGTTGATATCGCACTGGATTTCAATAGTGGATTTTATATTCAGATCAAGGATGTTGAAGAGTGTCTTTGCAGCCATGTTCGGTGATTTAAGTAAGGACAAAGGTTCTTTATGAAAAAATTTAATTCCGCATGAAAATTGGGCATGGGTACACGACATGCACACACACACACATATATGCATTAGAACAAAAACTAAATCAACTAGGAAAACATATATCCATTGGTTTATTAAACGGCACGTGACATAGAAAATGAAGAGGGAAACACTAATAAGTTGCATGAATCTCGTATTCACCAATGGCAATAGCCTTAGTTCTAATAAAATAAAAAAACCTAATAATGAAGTTTTAAAATAATATCTCTAGCGGTGGGGAATGTAAAATGTTAGTTCTAAAACAACCATTCATTTATACAACAAGTGCAGTAAGGCTTGGGACTGTAAAATCATTATGTCAAACCTTGTTTCATCCCTTTAGGAAGTTTATTTATAAGGTAATGCTTACAAATAGAATGATAATGAAGGAGGACAAAGGAAAGAAAAAGAAGAAGAATTGCTTGTTTCAACAAAGATACTAATACTCCGGGCATATCTTCATTTTCTTACGGTCTCTTTTCTCTATTTCATCCCCCTTTGTTGCACCTTTGAATGTTTGATGATACCTTGAAATGAGAAAATTATTTCATGTAACTGACTATAGGGAGGGAGACATGAACCATATAAATTATGTTATAATCTTTTATTCCTCCACCAATGGAATCATTTTCTGTATTTTTTGTCAAATTCAATGAAATGTAACATACTTGATACCGACCATAGACTTTTAGGATATGGGGTATACATTTTTCCTTTAACTCCATCTATCCAACCAAAATGTTAGCCATCATAATCAAGTTTCATTCTCAATGACTATGTTCATACATATAAATTACTTAGTTATTAGTTTGTTATGCAATAGTTTAAGTATAAGTATTGATAACTACTAGAGACTATTTGTATTCACATTTGTACTCAACTTAGGTTACAGTTTAAATCCTTAACGTTCACCTTCCTTAACCCATCCCAAGAGAAAATCTCTTTGTTATGCCAGTAACTTGCTAATCATGGCCTCCTTATTATGAACCAAGGGTCTTGTGCTCATACAATTTTCCTAAAGTAACTTTTACAAGTTCATATAGTTATGTCACCATGATAATAGTCTTTAACAAACAATAACTTTTGTTTATGCATACAATCTATGGCTCCTTGACACCGAATTGGTAAGAGTTTAATGTATCCATTTTAGTAGGTTCAAAGCATATTCACATAACGATTCATGCATACCATACACCCTTATTTTAACCATCAACATAAGGGTTATAGTTATTTACTTTAAAAGGATATTTAAGGTTAGTTGGATCAACCATTCCAAAACAAAATATCATAGTTTTACAACAACTATTTAATTTAATTATATCCATACATAGTTCAAGATTATAATATATCTTTATTTTCAATTTTCTCCTTTCAATTGTAAATATAACCATTTAGTTTTTTTCAGAAGGAAAAAAGCCTGACCTTGATATTTAATGAAGAATCAAAGGGCATCTATCGTGCCTTCCCTGATATAGGGCTACATCCATAAAAAGGTACTGGAGGAGGGAGACTGGTACATCAACCATGAATAGGATCCAACACAGAGAGCTGCCCCAGGGAGTGTGGAACATAACCCACCATACAATCATCCAATATACAAGACATGACAAGAAGCGATACCTGTCCTTTGGAACCCATCACTATCGTGAACATAAGAGAGCTGAAACCACAATCAGAAGGTGTCTACTCCAAAACACAATAAAGGTGATTAAACAAGAAGAGGGAGTAAAACTCTAGCACCCAAATCAAAAGAGCATAAGTGAGTCATGCAAGACCAAATGGCTTCAAAATATTCAGAAAAGATACAAGTACCAGGTGCCAAATCCAAGGCAGCCTTCGATTGACAGTCAGCAATCATATTATATTTACGATAGAGATGACTGAAGGACAGGTAGGAGAATATAGTACACAAAAGCCTGATCGCCCTGCACCAATGACTGATCTCAGGTGGAGCAAGAATATTGGATCCATTAACCTAGTTAATAACAACGGATGAGTCCCCAAAAATATTCAGAGTGGGGAGACCCATGATCTGAGCGATGTATAAAAGAGCCCAAAGACCCAATAGTTCTGCTTTGGTGTTGGTACTATTTTTGATCCCCAGGGAAAAATCTTAGGAATGGTCCTTTTTCAGTAAGATATGAATACCAGCACCCCCAATATCTTTAGCTAAAGCCCCGTAAAAAAAGCCACAGGGGAATACAAGCTGAGGCCCATCACCAATTATATGGGACTTTTGAATCTTTTTGCAAGGATGTTTGTATAAAAGGAGAACCTGGTCAATCTAAGAGACCATGTTTAAAATAGAGTGCTTTTTTCCTTCGAAGATGGCCTTATTTCTAGCCTTCCAAATGATCCACAAAGCAAAGAAAATGATGTAACAAGCTGGAGTGTACTTGGAGAAACTGCAAATCCATTTCCTAATGTAGGAAGGAATGTCATCACACTACTGAGGAGGGATGAATTGATATTTATCATTGAGATGGCATATGACATCCCTCCAAATAGGACAAGAAGAGAAAATATGTTGTACACAGTCTGCACCAGCACCACAGAGTGAACAAATACTAGGTCTGATCCATCCTTTTCTCTGGAGATTATCCCAGGTGAGAATTTTGTTTTCCATCACCAACCAAATAAAACAAGCAATCTTAGTGGGGAGAGAGCTCGACCAAATTAGAGACTGTACACAGTCTACAGGCTGAGGCTGTGAGGACATAACAATATAGTTATACACAGATTTAGCCGTATCAGAGACCCCAGTTCGATCATGGATCCATACAAGAGTATTCGGCTGGGCATGTAGTCTGATCCTCGCTAGCTCCAGACCCCTAATAAATCTATCCCAAACAAGCTTCCAATCACCGACCAGATATAGATCCTCTGTTGTGAACCAATAATGATGAGCATCAGGCTGAACATTATGTGCTTGAGCAAGTGTGACTATATCCAGGTCAGCAAGGTATTCTCTAAGTTATAAGGGAAGTAAATATGAGCAATGAGTACCTGCAATGGGGTCGATGCCCAAGATAATGTCATTTCCGTCACCAACAAGACAAGATAAACAACACCCTAGCTAAGGCAATGAGTGTAAGAAACCTCTCCAGATCATAGAGACACCACGGGAATTATACTTGTTGCCTCTGAGCCATGCAGCTACTGGATGATTCTGCATATACTTCAAGCGAAGTACCTTGAGCCATAAACCATCACTATGGAGGACCATCCAGAGATTTTTAGTTCTCAGAGCAATACTGAACCACTGAAAGTTTTTAATACCCCATCCACCATATGCCTTTGTCCAAGAAAGTTGCTGCTAGTTGGATAAATGGTACCGATGATGTGTATCAGAAGAGCCCCAGAGAAAGGAAAATGTGATTTTCCTGAGCCAAGTCAAAATAGAAATAGGGATAGTAGCCAAACCCAGCCGGTAAACAGGAAGACTAGACAAGACAGATTGAACCAGGATCAAACGACCCCCCAAAGAAAGAAGCTTGTGAGTCCAGTTATGTATCCGTTTCTCAAATTTTTGGATTAACTAGTACCAATCACTGACTCTATACCCAAGGGGCTTGAAAAAATACCCCAGGTACTTAAAACCCAAAATGATAGGTTCCATTTTGTAAGGTAAAACCCGAGAAATACTTCCCAAGATATCTGCATCAGCATGGTTAAATATAAAACAGGATTTCTCAATACTGATACACATCCCTGAAGCCTTACAGAAGGTGCTGAGAATAACATTGAATGCTGTCCAGTCGAGAAGGGTTCTAGAGCCCAGCAAGATCACATCATCTACAAAAAGTAGATGAGCAAGGGCTAAAGAAGGTAATATTTTGATACCCCTGATGAGGCCATGCTCTCTGGCATCCACAATCAAAATACTCAAACCTTCAATGACCAAAATGAACAACAAGGGAGAAAGGGGACATCCTTGTCTGATTCCTCTAGAAGCAGCAAAGAACCGGAAAGTAGTGCCATTCACAAGGACAACAAAATTAGTCAAAGTGAGACAAGCCATAATCCAATTAACTCCAAGGTGGGGAATCTCAATCTGAATCAAAATAAGTCGTATGAAGGACCAGTTGACCCTATCAAAGGCCTTCACAAGATCCAACTTAAGGATGAGAGTTGAAGTATTCTTTGTCTTGGCCGAGTGAAGTATCTCCTAGGTAATACCAATGGGCTCAATAATCTGACGATTCTTTAAGAACCCATACTGCTCAATGGAGATGTGCTTGTCCAAACAAGGTTTGATCCTAAATGCAATCACCTTAGCAATCAGCTTGTACAAAAGGTTACACAGGGAAATGGGTCTGAAGTCCGCAAAGGAGGAAGGCTTATCCTTCTTACGAATTAGAGCAATGAAAGTGGAGTTAAGGGAGGGAGTAATATATCCCAAGGACCAAACAAATTCAATAGCCTTCAGCAAATCAAAGCCAAACATATCGAAGAAGTAGAGGAAAAATTCCACTGGCCAACCATCAGGTACAGGGCTCCTATCTTTCTTGAAGGATATTAAGGCTTGCTGAATCTCTAATAAGGAAACAGGGGCTATGAGACTAGAATCATAGTCCAGATCAACCATGGTAGGGTAGAGAGATACCACCTAGAGCTGAGATAAAATGCAAGTGGCCCGATCATCACTAAAAACCTGAGCAAATTGTCTGCTGCCAAGCTCCTTGAGATCATGCTCATCCTCAATAGTGTGTCCCTCCTCATCAACTAAGGACCAAATGGTTTTATGGTTCCTTTTGTCAGAGGCGATGGCATGGAAGAATTTAGTATTAGAATCACCATAAAGCACCCAATTGGTATGGCTTTTAAGTTGCTAGGTTAGCAAGAGATGATCAGTGATATTTTTCTTCTTAGCCTGAAGCAGGTTCAGGGAAAACTGATCCTTAAGGGTGAAGTTACCAGAAAAGGAGCCCATAAGGAGAGATTCAATCTCCAGATCCAACTTGACAGAGTCCACTTTCATCGAAGATTCACGCTCCTGGATCCATGCTTTAACATCCCCTTTAAGAGCTCTCAACTTATTCACCAGACAATCTAGATCATTTAGTGGTGAAGGGGGGTGAATATCATGCCATCTCTTCTAAGTATAGAGAACAAAATCAATATCAAAGAGCCAGGAACGATTGAATTTGAATGGGTGTTAAAGTAGGACAGAGATTGGTTCCATTCAAGACAAATAGGGAGATGATCAGAGACATCCGACGGCTCGATCCAGGACCGGTGAGACTTAAGTAAAGGGATTAAATCAGATGAGAGGAGGAAATGATCCAAACGCTTAGAGATAATTTCAGTACCCACCTGTCCATTCTTCTAGGTTGGCCCAGGACAGGGTGGAGCAATGTCAAAAAGACCATCAAAGTAAAAAAAGTTCTTAAAATGTGGAGCAAGAGGGTCCAAAATAGCTTTGTGACCCCTAGTTTCAAAAGCATTCATGGTAAATTTAAGGTCTCCACCCAAAATCAAGTTGGGAGTAGAGAGAAGTCCTCCCCAAATAACATTATCCTAGAACTAAACCCTGTTCCGATACGGGCCGTAACAATTGATGACATCAAGGGGGGTAGACATGCCACGGAAAACAGCCTTAACAAGGATACCTGCCTAGGTCTCGAAGGCATGACATTTAAACCTGAGAGGGTTCCATGCAGTAAGTAAGCCTCCTAAAAGGCTTGAGGCACTAGTGGCACAAAATTCCTAGTAGGGGAGAAGCTAGGCAAAGAGCGCACAATTTGGATGCTTGCGAGTTCTAAGACAAGAGGTAAGAACCTGGGCATCACATTGTGACTGCTCTTTGCATATTTATCACCTTGCACTATTAATTAGGCACTTGCATCTCATACTTTAGTCAAAAAATACAAAATACGATGGACCAGGCCGCAACCGGTGAAACCCTTGTTTTGTTACTTGACCTACAGTAGCCGGACCGCAAACCGAATGGATTCCCCATACCAAATAGTCACGGGCTAGTTGGGAACGTTGAATGGGGAGAATCCATTTCTGTTGTTTCTTGCAAATTTCCAGGCCTCAACAGTTTTTGGCACTAGAAGGAGGGCCGCCAGTGTATGGCTGGCCGAGGAAACCCGTTTTCCCGAGAATATTCCACCGGTAACAGTTCTGAAAGCAGTGGGATTCATAATCCAATTCCAGAAGAAAGAGAACATCTATATTCTGTTGGCAACAAAGTTGTTAATGATCTAAGAAGACACACCAGGGCATATGTAAAGAAGATTGGAGGATTCCCAATCATCCCTGAATTGCCCAGAAGAGAATATAAAAGGAAAGATCGTCCTATAGTAGAAGACTTAGTGTTGGTTGGAGACTGGGAAGAACTGGTAGAAATAGCCTTACAGGAAGTTGTGCTACCTTTGAATCAAGAAGGCCCAGATACCCCTCACAGTTCTCCTGCTCATACTCCAGTTATCTCACCTCCTCACTCTCCACCTAGACTCATGGCAGGAGTAAACGCTAATCCACCACCTAACCCACCAAATCCACCACCTGCTTGGAGAGCTAGATCACCGTTAAACCTGACACCTCCATTACATGACCTACCTCAAGCCTTTGACAAGATGTTGCCCAAGTTCGACCCAAATGAGAAAATACTAGTAGATGATCACCTACAAAGTTTTTACTTGGCAATTGAAGGATTAAGGGCTAGGGAGTATGAAGATGTAGTCTGCAGACTGTTCCCGCATACCCTTAAAGGAGTTGCATCATCATGGTACTTTGGGTTTCCTGCTAACTCTATCCCTGATTGGGATAACTTCGAAAGAATTTTTAGAAGTAAGTATGCAACTCAGAAAACTCATGTAGCCCTCATGAAATGGCTATGCGCCTTGAAGAAAGAAAGAAAGGAAAAGGTGCATAGTTTCACACAAAGGTTTGCAGCCTAACTCAAGAATTTTTCTGAAACAGATAAAACTTCAGACAAAGTTCTGATTGAATATTATACTTTAGCTTTAGGCCCTGATTTGGCCATGTTTGCCAAAGTTAGGGCCAAGCCTACTTTGACGGAAACCTATGAAGAGGCAGAAGTAGTGGACGCTGAAAGAGAAAGTATTGAAGATTATCCAGAAAAGTCAGGAGAGAAAGGTGCAGGAAGGAAAACCCTATTGTTGACTAAGACTAAGGAAGAGAAATCTCCAGATTATGAAAATATGGAAAAAATGATGCAGAAGCTTTCCAACAAAATCATAGATTTGGAGAAAGAGAAGGAAACACAAAAGTTTTATAAGCCATATTATAAGAAAAGAGAGGATAGCAATAAGTCTCAACCTCCTCCTCACAATACTGCATCCATGAATTTAACAGAGGTAGGCATGGACAATTTTTGTACTTTCCACCAACAGCCACATTCTAAAAAGAATTGTCCTCAATGGATAAACTCGATGACATTAGTCATGAATCAGCTGTTGGATTCTAGATTAACAGAAGATGGAGATGAAGAGAGAAAAGAGAATACTACGTCAACAAAGGAACAAGAAGACGAAGCCATGGTTTTGTGGGATTCGGTTTCGTTATTTGATGCTGAAGAGGAAAATAATCAGGGCTACAAGGACGCCATGGAAACCAACGTGGCAACAAGGAGCTAAGGGCGAATTAAAGAAAACAGTCTCATTCTACCAAAGATCAAAAGGCTGCAAAGAAATGTAAAGAAATTTCAAAATAAATCCTTAGCTGATAAGATTCCAAAATTCACTATTACCAGCCAAGATCTGAAGCAGAATAATACGTTGGCTAGGCCAAAGGAAGGAAAGATGAATGTTGATAAACCTCATCCCATTGAGCAGTCGATGGATTATGACATTGTGGAGGATTTAAAGAAGGTAAAAGCGAATAGTCCACTATTCAAAATCTGTAAAGTGCCGCAGCAAAAAGAAAGACTATTGAAAGCACTTGAAGCATTAGATGAGAAGCTGCCCACTGACAATCAACCTCAGGAAGAAGAAGAAATCGACGAAACCAGCGTTGGAGGTAAGCCTAAAAGCAAACATCCGCCTTTCCTCCTCATGTTTGAAATTTTCAATCATAATGTACATAATTGCTTGGTAGACTCAAGGGCATCGGTTAATGTCATGCCAATATCAGTCTGTAAAAAGATCAATGGGAAGCCTAAGCCATCCATGTGGAGGGTTGTTCAGTTGGACAGGATGGATGTAAAGGTAATTGGTGAGATGGAAGATGTCATAGTCCGTCTAACATCAAATGATAAAGTGTGCCAAGTCATTAATATTGTGGTGGCTGATATACCAGACGCTTACGGTCTTGTCCTGAGCAGAGAATGGTCGGCCAAACTAAATGGATATTTTTCCTCGGATTGGTCACATCTATGGTTTCCATACAAAGGAAGTCTGAACCAAATTAAGATATTGAGGGAGCCTCACATGAAGTACAACGTTACTCGACTTGAGGAGAAGAATGAACCAGTGGATTTTGTATTGGGAAACTATTTTATTGAGTTGGAACTAGGAAATTATCAAGCAGAAGAAGCCAGCAACACATCAGACACTCAGCCTGATCTCCTCCGATTCTCGCAGGTTGATGAGATTGACTGTAACATAGTAAACTTAGCAGTAGGAGTAGATTTGCATTCAGTAGTTAGTGATTTTTGGACTTTGTTTTTTGATGGCTCTAAGATGTTAGAAGGGACAAGGGCTGGTTGTGTCCTAATCGACCCCTAGAAGAATAAACATTTTCTTTCATGTAGATTAGAGTTTGAGTGTACTAATAATACAGCTAAGTACGAAGCTCTGGTGCAGGGTTTGAAGAAAGCGATTAAATTAAAGGTAAGTAATCTAAATTTTTTTGGGGATTCTAAAATTATTGTGAAGCAAATCCGGAATCAAATACATTGTGTTTCCCCTCACTTGAAAGCTTACCAAAATGAGGTATGGGACCTGCTTAAATGTTTTAATGCATTCAATATTATCTCAATTCCAAGATTTAAAAATGCAGCAGTTGACTTGTTGGCCACATCACCCGCTAGGCTCGTACCCACTAATAATCGATGCTCAGTCAAATTGCTTTTCAGACCCTCAGTACCAGATATGATCACCAACCTGTGAGTCGACGATGATCAACAGATAATAGAATGCTTGACAAATGACGAGGTGTTCAAAGGGGCGATTATAGATGATGAAGAACATCAGGATGAGATGAAATATGACAATTTCATCCCTAAAGGAGTCAAAACGTTGGAAAGAATGTTCGATTTAAATGAAAAGTTCAAAAGACCAGCCAACGTGAAGACTCACAGCTCATCTCTATAGTTTGAGCTGATAAATTTAGGGACTGAGGTGAGTCCTAAATTTGTGAACCTTGGCAAATGTTGTTCACCAGCGGAAAGAGATAAGTTCGTCACTCTGTTTAGACGATATAAAGATGTTTTTTTCTGGACATACGAAGATCTGAAAACATACGACACCAGCATCATTAAGCATGTTGTCCCCATCAAAGCCGACATCAAGACGTATTAGCAACCTTTAAGGAAAATGCATCCAAAATTGGAACCACTAATTCAGAGTGAAGTGAAGAAATTATTGGATGCTAGAATCATTTTTAAGGTCAGACACTCGGAGTGGGTATCAAATCTGGTACCAGTGAGAAAAAAATCTGGAGAGATCGGACTCTGCGTGGATTTTAGGAACTTAAACCGTGCTTCAGACAAAGATAACTATCCTATTCCACCCATGGAGCAATTGCTACAAATGGTCTCAGGTTCTGAACTGTTTTCGTTATTAGATGGTTTCTCTGGCTACAATCAATTATTAGTAGCTAAAGAAGACAAATTAAATACCATGTTCAAGACCAAATGGGGAACCTTTGCCTACAGGAGAATGCCCTTTGGGATTATAAATGACGGAGCAATGTTTCAGAGGGCTATGGACATATATTTCCGTGGATTAATTGGCCGAAGTGCTGTAGTATACCTTGACGATATTACAATATTCTCAAAGAAAAGAGAAGAGCACGCGTTTCACTTAAGGCAAATTTTCGAACGCTGTCGAAAATATGGCATCTCACTCAATCCTAAGAAGTGTGTGTTCACTGTCACGGAGGGAAAGTTGCTGGGTCACATAGTGTCAAAGAGAGGAATCTCTATAGATCTAGAAAGAATTAAGGATATTGAACAAATCCCCCCTTGCCCCATAATAAAAAGGGGATGCAATCATTTATGGGAACGATAAACTTCGTATGAAGATTTGTGCCTGATTTTGCTCAGATTGTCAAACCACTACAGTAGATGGTGAAGCAAAATGCATAATTCAAGTGGACCGAGATCGAGAAGAACACTTTCAGCAAAATTAAAACTGTTGTTGCACACGCACCCTCCCTAAGAAGCCCAAATTTTGATAAAGACTTTATTCTGTATACCTTTGCATCTGACGATTCGCTAGCAGCTGTGCTTACGCAAAAGGAAGATGGGGGGGATGAATTCCCAATATCCTTCATGAGACTTGGTCTACAAGGGGCTGAATTAAATTACCCAGCCATTGATAAGCAAGCTTATGCAGTATTCAAAGCAGTGAAGCAATTCAGGCCTTATATTTTGAAGAATCGAACCAAGGTAATAGTCCCCTACCAGTTGTAAGGTCCCTTCTTATACAGAAGGAGTTAGGAGAAAGAAGAGGAAACTGGGTTACATCTCTTCAAGAGTACGATCTTGAATTCAAACCAGCCTCTATAGTCAAAGGACAAGGGTTGTGCAAACTGATGACTGAAAATGGGAACCATGAAGAGCACGCATGGGAAGATGAAGCCAAATTACATTTAATGGATGTATGTCCTTTGTTTACAGCTCCCGAGTCTTGTTACAAAGACCTCATGCATTACTTACAGACAGGGTTGTTACCCAAACATTGGAATTCTAAGCAAAGACAAGCACTGCGTCTCAAATCAGCATCCTATGAAATTGTTCAAGGTATATTATTCATGAAAAACTATGACAGAGTTCTCCTAAGGTGCTTAGAAAAAGAATATGCGAAAAGTAATGAGAGATTTGCATGACGGGCCTGCTGGGGGACATTATTCAGGAGATACTATAGCTCACAAAATCCTCAGAGCCGGTTACTATTGTCCTACACTCTTCAAATATGCACATGCACATGTCAGGAAGTGTGATATTTGCCAAAGGTGTAGTGGGAGACAACCTAAGGCAGCAACACCCCTAAATCCTATGATGATCGCCGAGCCATTCGAGCAATGGGGGTTGGATATTATTGGAGAAATAAAACTGAATTCCTCTCTGCAACACAAGTACCTTCTTACGGCGACTGATTATTTCACTCGATGGGTCGAAGCTATCCCACTGTGCAAGATAAATGAAGATGCGGTCATCAGCTTCCTACAAGATCATATCATGACCAGGTTTGGAGTTCCAGTTTCGTTAGTCTTTGATAATGCTAAGTACTTTTCATCAATTAAATTGACTGCTTTTGCTCATGATAAAGGGATAAAAGTGCATTATTCTGCTAATTACTGTCCACAAGGAAATGGCCTGGCTGAATCCTCTAACAAAAATATGATTAGAATTTTAAAGAAGACTATGATAGAAAACCAGAGGAGTTGGCACTCAGCATTACCAAATGCCCTTTGGGATGATAGAGTCACCCCCAAGTCTTCGATTGGAGTGTCTCCATATACTTTTGTCTGTGGTAAAGAAGCCATTCTTCCTCCCAATATCATGCTACCATATTCCATACTAGCTCAAGAGTCCAGAGGGTCGGAGAACGAAGTTCTACAGATGAGGATATGCAATCTTCTGAAAGCAGAAGAGGCTAGATCTAAAGCCGGAGAACGCTTTAAGAAACAATAGGAGTTAATAAAGAGATGGTTCGACAAACATAAAGCTGGAACAAAATACTTTGAAGTGGGATACTTAGTCCTTAAGTGGGATCACCCCCATGATGAGAAAGGGAAACATACTAAATTCCAGTAGTTGTGGGTAGGCCCTTTTCAGATAGTGGCAAAGCTTGGCCCTTCTACGTATAAGTTGCAAGATCTACAGGGGTGGGAAGAGAACTTACTAGTGAATGGTTTGGTTCTCAAACCTTATTTTTCCTGAGTTTCTTTGAGTTCTTCTGTCTTGTATATAAATAATCTGTTTGGCTGTCTTGTGAGTCATGTTTTTCAGTTTGTTTTAGTTTGATTTTTCTTGATTCCAAGAAAGGGAACGAACCCACGGTTGCATGGAGAACATAAAAATGTTTGGTAATGATAAACATTTTTGGGTCTCAGACTGTGTGTTGCTAAAAGAACTTCTTCCAGTTTAGCAGTTTTCTCGAATAAGCTCTGTGTGCATTGAAGTCCTGCTTAACCCCTGTGAAATAAACCGGATTCGAAGAGTCTGGAATACTATGTTGAGGCTCCATCCATGTCACACTTAAAATGTTCTAAGGAACGACAGTAGAAGACCCATGAAAAGGATCAAGGTGAACAATATATTAAATATAAATGATCCCATGCCAAGAAACGAATGCCAAAAGGCAAATAAGAATCAAAAACTCCTATGAAAGCATCATACATCAAAGCAGATGTTGAATCATAAGTACTAAATTGCCGAAAGATCCTCTCCGTCCATGAGTTGAAACATGAAGAACACCACTCACACAAAAGGAAACTATGGGATAGAGGATCCTGAATTAAAATTCAGTAAGAAAGGCATGCAGGAGGACTCATATGAAAAGGGATAAAAGTCGAAAAAGCACAAAAAAGTGCTAAAAAGGCATGGGAATGAGGAACAAACGAATATTTTTGTTTACCATATGATACAATCTTGTGGTGTCCAAGCTACTAGCTACCTGAAGACAAAAGTAATAATGAAACTCATCGTCTGGCCTCAACAGAGTTATCTGGACTTGAAAATATTGGTTTCCACTCTCCCAAATTGGACTATCATCAATGATTAAAGGTACACACTTCCATCATTTGAGAAATCCAGATAGCTGGAAGAATTCAATAGATGCATTTGTTGTTAAATAGTCTGTCACTCAAAGAACAATCTCCCAGAGATCTAGGTTCACCACGTAATCGCCAATTGTTGCAGCTGCAACGATTCCCCCCAAATTTCTTAAATTTTGGGCCCCTCCTCATGATTTAGCGTTGTTTTTAATCGTTGGATTCTTTGAATTTTTTGGTCATGTTTAATTTTGGATGATTCTAAAGATTAACTCTCGCCCTGGTTTTCAAATTTGATTGTGATGGAAATTGCTGTGGTTCGCAGTTTTATTTGCTTGTCGATCGAATCAAGTTTCTTTGTTTTGGGTCGTCGTTTCAGAGGTGAAGCCAGTTTTTGTCCATTGTTGAATTTTGAGAACTGTCCAAAACACTTAAATCATTTTTATACATCAGGCATTGAAAATATGTTTGATCGGGGGCCATTACCTTTGCGCTCCCGCCATTGCGGCTCTCCAAGCAACTCAGTGCCCGAAGTCCAAAACGCACCGCCAGCCGATGCGTCAGTCTTTTAGCCGCTTGCCCGTAACTTTTCTTCTTCCGTCGTTGCGGCTGGGAAATCCATTTAGCGTTCGATGTAAAATTTCTTCCGACTTCTGATTGAGAGTCTTCCCGCCCTCAGGTCTCGTGTCCCTAACCTTTTCACTTCTGTCGTTGCGGCTCCCAAATCAATTTGCCACCCGAAGTGAAAAGCGCTCCGCTGCCGATGCAGGTCACTTATTCGTTTTATTTTTCCTTTCCTGCCGTTGCGGCTATGTAAACCAATTGGCTTCTGAAGTTATTATCGTTCCGGCTTCCGATTTAAAGTTTTCCCACCAGCGGATTGGTCTACCCTTCCGACGTCAGTATTTTGAGCCGCCGAAGAGTTTCCTGTTGGGCGTCATTGGTTAGGTTTGTCGAACCTATAGGTGGACGTAGTAGTATAAGTGATGCACCTAGCCATTTCTTGTGGATTAGCTTCTTTAATTGATTCTAATTTGATGTTTCATTTTAGCATGCAATCCCAGTGAATGATGCATGATTGATCAATTGCAGAAAAATCCAAAAGAATGCTCATATTTCCACGGCGCGAAGATACAAATGGGAGACAGGAACTCAAGGGGAGAAATGAATAGCGACAGGGACACAGATCTGAAAGGTCCAGGAGTTACCCAACTGATCATGAGAATACGAAGAAAAGATGGAGAGAGGGATACGAAATGTTCGAGAAACTGAAAGTTCATATGTTTGGAGGGCATCCCAAGCGGTCTACAGTTATAGTTTAAATATTTGAAAGTAGGACTTGGACAGGGACCTTTTCCCCTAGAAAAAATTTGTAAACCATTTTCTTGTAAGAGGAACTATTTCGTTTTACAATCAGAAACTGCAACTTTTGCCTGTTGGAGAAAGCGTAATGTGGAATGTATCTATGTGATTAAATGAACAATGTTGAAGGGGAACTATTTCGTTTTTAGTTGTTTTTCATTAACTGTGAGAGTGTTTTAACTTATTGAACCTATGTTCTTGTTTGAATGATTTTTCAGTATATATTGTGATGTTTTCCACTGTGAGTAATGAAGGTTGTTCATAAACAATTGGCTATCTGGTTGTTCAAATATCTGTAATTGTTCATGTGTCTTGAAAGTAGTATCAGCTATCTGTGACTTTTCATGATGCATGTACTAAATATGTTACTCACCAATGAATGATAATTCTGCTCCCTAGGGATAAATAGTTTATTTAGTATTTATTTTCCTGCATGATTTGGATGCTTGTGAGTTCTAAGACGAGAAGTAAGAACCTGCGCATCACATTGTGACTGCTCTTTGCATCTTTATCACTCTAAACTGTTAATTAGGCACTTGCATCTCATACTTTAGTCAAAAAATACAAAATACGGTGGACCGGGCCGCAACTGGTGAAACCCTTGTTTTTTTACTTGACCTACGGTAGCCGGAACGCAAACCGGACGGATTCCCCATACCAAACAGTCACGGGCTAGTTGGGAACGTTGATTGGGGAGAATCCCTTTTTGTTGTTTCCTGCGAATTTCCAGGGCTCAACAGGTTGGTACTAGTCCCCTGAATGGGGAGGAACTCTAAGTGGCCTTCCTCAGATAACGATGCAAACCTATCAAATCCCAGGAGAACCCCAGATACCCCAGATGCAGGTGAGTAAAAAACAGGCAAGGTTAGAGAAGAAATAGAAATGAAGAAAAAAGAAAGGACGAAGAGACGTGCATCCACCGAATTGTTCAGAAAAAGAGGAGATTCGGTAGGGAGAGTCACCATCAACAGGTCTCTTAAAGTGTGAGATACAGAGACACTGAGGCCATAATCCTACAGAAAACCCTTGAAACCCTCCATCGAAACCCTCACTTGTCTTCTCATTTTTAAATATAACCATTTAGTTACACCATTAGGAACTTATCAATATGAGGATAGGATTATCAAAATTTCTCATCGGTATTTATTAATTAATTACTATACTAATATTTATGAAATTAACTAATGATTATCAATTTTATAACCTAGATAAACTAATTAGAAAATATAAAAGCATATCCAAAATAAAGTTTAGCCTAATCATCAATACTAGGAACCACTAGATTTTCTTATCTGCATACTAATCAAAGAATAACAATATTCCTAGATTACAATATTTATCCTAAGCATTTCAATATGGAAGGCATATCAAATAAATGAACAAATTCATTAACTTAACACATACATTAATAGGTCTTTACCAGTACAATTACATATAAATGATACTTATTTGAACCATGTAGGATTTTGTGATTGAAGACCTGACTACAACTTTTCTCCCAACCTTCTAGCTCTATGTCTGGGATATGTTTTCCTGCCGAAAGGCCACCCCCAAGCTGGGTCGAAATCCACTAGGACAAGAAAGACCAAAAATAATCCTTCAAATATTCTTTAATCGTACACAATATACTTGGATTATTGGCTTTCAAAAGGTATAGGCTCTATTCTTAATTCAGTACAAGTTTTGAGTTATTTAAGCAATTCCATACATAACTAGAATTTGTAGATTTCCACCTTAAGATAAACGTTTGCATAATTTTTTAATTATTAAATAAATATTTTATTAGGAAATACATCAACTCTTAGAAGCATAAGATATTGCGACCAAACTCCTCTAAGCTTAGTTAGGTTATGTCTTGGCTTTTACAAGCAATCAATAATTATATATATTAACTTGCATAGGAGTGGGACCACACCTTCCTTTTTGTAAAAGAATACTTATATGTTTCACAACATATTTAAGATGGGATTGATCCTCTCATATATATATATATATATATATATATATATATATATATGTATGGTGTTTCTTTCTGTTTCATACTAGAGCTAGTTCTTCCTAAAAAATCATACAATTTTATTTCTAATAGTAGAGCTTATCTTTTTAAACATAAGACTAAGTTTATAAAGAAACAATGTTAAATATATTAGGATTTTAACAAGCATCATTAAATAAAAATGCGATAACATAAATCCACATACCAACACATTTAAGATAGACACACAATGTTTACATGGAAAAACCAAAACCGGGGAAAACCATCATAATAGATCTATTATTTCCCTTGATCTAAACCATCCAAGATGGAACAAGTGATCTAGCCACCACTCACCTCCATATCACTTTACAATGAAGCCTCTTCAAGTCTTATAAAGACTTCCTTACATGCAATACCATGAGGCAATACCATGGGCCACCAAATACCATGGAAAATTACCATTGGCCATAGAATACCATGGTCCCAAAAGCAAGTGTTAGACCTAAACCACCTTTGAATCATTCTTGATTCAAGGTTAACCCTAATAATCCCCCTTTAAACTTGACTTGGAGTAAACAATAACCCCCCTGAAAGTTTTAATGATGAATCTCACATACACCACCTATCACCTAGGTCTATCTTTTGAATTTACTAGTGAGTTACGAGGGGTATGCATTCCTTACCAGCTCTTACATCCATCTCCCATTTACATGCAAACTGCTCCATTAATTGGAGTCACGTGTCTTCATGGTGACTACACCATCACTATTTGTTGCTTTTTTCTCTGGCTTTTCCATGCTCGCTTCCTTGCTCGTCTTGTGTCATGATCCTTTTGTACCTGCATCCAACGTTGTCATTGATGTCCTTATAAAGAAGAACCCATATACCAGAATCCATGGGTCCTCAGCCATTGTAAGTGCCAGTTCTATAGGAATTCTCACATTCCTCTCATAATCGAAGACTCAACCTCTCTGATCCACATCAAGTTAGGATATGAGTACACCTACCACCCTCGTACCCACCCAATGGTTAATTCCACACTTGATGCATCATACCTTCTATGCGCATAAGAGGGATACATTGTGCTTCTAACACCCAGAGAAATCACATTTTAACTAGGAACCCAAAAATACTGCTATGGTGTTGGGTACCACCGAACATGCACCCCACAATTAATTAAAAAAACTAGGTACAACACAATGAGCACAAATGTATGCCAAACCATGGCTCTTATACCACTTATTAGGATTTAAACAAGCATCATTAAATAACAATGAGAGAACATAAATCCACATAGCAACACATTTAATATAGACACACGATGTTTACGTCGAAAACCCAAAACTAGGAAAAACCACCATAATAGATCTATTATTTCCCTTGACCTAAACCGACCAAGTTGAACCAAGTGAGCTAGCCACAACTCATCTACAGGCCAATTTACAATGAATCCTCCTCAAGACTTATAAATACTTCCTTACATTCAATACCATGGGCCACCAAATACCATGGAAAAATACCATTGGCCACCAATTACCATGGGCCCAAATAAATGTGCTAGACCTAAACCACCTTTGACTCATTCCTGAGTCAAGGTTAACCCTAACAAAATCCTCAATCATTAAGGCTTGCTTTTAATCTTAGCACTTTATTTGCAAATAGTAGGTTTCCTATCTCTCATCTCTATTAAATATTTTGCATGGGTATTCCATCCTAGGGATCGATCTCCCTGAGGAGACTCCCAACTCTTTCATGGCATGCAAAATTTAAATAAATACATAGTCAATGATCTTTTAGCATTGGATCGAGCTCCCCGAGGAGACACCCAACTTTCTTCTAAAATGAAAAATGTAAATAAATAACATAGTCAATGTTTTTAGCATGGGATTGATCTCCCAAGGAGATTCCCATCTCTCGTTCAAAGTGCATAGTTTATAAATTTAACACGGGAAGTAATTTATTTAAGCATGGGTTCGTTCTCCCAAGGAGATGCCCAACTTTCCTCTAGAATGAAAAATGTAAATAAATAACACAGTCAACATTTTTATTTAGCATGGGATCAATCTCCTAAGGAGACACCAGGCCTATTGTGTCATAAAAATTTTAATACACAAACAACATTTTATTTAGCATGGGTTTGATCTCCCAAAGGAGGAACCCATCCTATTGTGGCATACAAATTTTAATACCTAGTCAACATTTTATTTAGCATGGGATCAATCTCCTAAGGAGATGCCCAACCTATTGTGGAATACAAATTTTAATACACAATCAATGTTTTATTTAGCATGGGATAGATCTCCCAAGGAGACACCTAGCCTATTGTGGCATACAAATTTTAATACACGGTCAACATTTTATTTAGCATGGGATAGATCTCCCAAAGGAAATACCCAACTCTCTTTCAGAATGCAAGTTCAAATATATACGAAATCATGATAAATAGCTTGGGAACACCATACCTTTCATGCTGAAATAACATATTGGGGAGTTTGACAGTCCTCAATGCTCACTATGTTCGTTGGATGGTTGATTTCCCTTCATCAAAACATTTTTTTTCTCCCTCAAAGGATGCAAGTTTCCTTCCCATTTGTGACCAATGCCTTCTACTAAAGTCTAGAGTTGCCTTCCTCTCCCAAGAGAACTCTCCCCCCTTCTTTTTATTTACTATTGGTTAATAAATAGTTTCCTTTTAATAAGGAAACCATTGTATTTTACTTTAACTTAGCTTTGTTGATATTAATTAATTAGCTTAACTTAGCTAATCTTTAACTAATTAACTTGAGATATTTAACTTATTTTAACTTTAACTAATTTAACTTGACTAATTATCTCAACATAATTAACTTTTAACTTAACTTACTTAACTAATTATCTTGAGATAATTAAATTAACTTAACTCAACTAATTTAACTTAAATAATTAACTCAAGATAATTAACTTAACTTAACTTACTTAACTAATTATCTTGAGATAATTAATCTAAACTTAGCTCATTAATTTCTATTATTTTATCGGTATCCTTTGTCGAGACCAAGATATCAATGATATCTATACTAACTTCTTACTTTTACTTATCAAAACACAGTAAAAATTAGCCTCATGATAAACGTTAAGTCATAGGTGTTTGTTAGTGTGGTCCTTGCAACGACTAGTAGTTTCTTTGGCGTCCCCACCTAGGAATGACCGTTAATCATAACTTATAAGACACTTATAAAATTAAGTGTCATCTAGTGAACATCACAGTTCACTTTCATTAATTTCTCGTGGCACCAAGATGACACCCATCATCAACTCATGGCTAGCTATCCATTAAACCTGTACCCCCTAGTGGATTCCATGCCTGTATTGTTTGTTGTGTTAAGTGTTTAGTCTCCTAATTCTACAAAGTTCACAATACAACTTAGGAATTTATAATCACACTTACAAAGTTTACTGGTAGGTCCTTGGCCTTGAGCTCCTAGCCAAGAACTCGTACATTGTTACATTTGCAATTACATAAGTACAAGGGTTAAAAGAGGGATATTACATCCTCCCCCCTTCAAGAGTAATTTCCTCCTCAGTATTTATACCTTTCAGAAGTTTGCTTTTATCTTTTAATTGTCTTTACAATTTATAATTTCCAGCTTTCTTTGCTTTCCTTGGCATCTTTTCTTGAATTCCTTCAATATTCTTTGATTTTCATATATGTATTTACAAAAGAAATACAAACTATTTTTAGAATTTTCAGCATAACACATATACATATACATGATTATTCAAAATCAAGAGGAACATATCATAATTTTGTTTGCAACATCCCGTTGTTGCCCTTTTATAACAACGCACTTTCTAAGTTCAATTGAATTACAAATCTTTACTTTGTGGTATTCCTGCACTTACAATATACTTCAATCATACATGATATATCTAAATCATGGTCTAACATAAAATATTCGCAAAATTGTTTTCAGGGAACATAGATTTTCCATACATTCTATCTCATTTTTCCATTTATGGAGTCTAAAACATTCATCCATACCCCCTGGATGGTAGTACTTCTTGCCAAGTACTTTCAACCACTTTCATATACCATTTTAGCATTTATCAATTCTCATCACATAAGTAAAACATGAAGATAACATAAAACTAACATGAACATAAGATAAGCATAACACCAACAAAACATGCTTGTAAACAAAATCTTAAAACACATAGTGTTCACATCATTCATAACTCACCCAACACGAGGAAAATACCTTTCCTTGACATATTTCCTATCTGTGTTATTCAGGTTGGTAACACAACCAGTGTTACTAGCTAACACACCAAGTGCTAAGAGTACACCAAGTACTCACAACAAACCAAGTACTTCAATGATTCATTCAGTTAAACATATCTAGGTGCTCCATAGCCTACAAGCTCAACACCAAATTCAAACATCATAATGAGTTATTTAAGTCGTTCAGGTGCTCCATAGCCTAAATGATCAACACTAAATTCAATAATCTTATTGGTTCTCGGTAGTTTAGGTTCTCCATATCCTTCCAACTCAACACCAAGTACTCCAACTACTTAATCAAATTATCCAATACAAGAATCTATCACACCAAGTGCTAAGAGTATTCTCGGTACTCACAGTACACCAAGTACTGCATCAAATCATTCAATATGAGAATGATATTTTTAAGAGTCTTACCTTACTTTCATAGACTTGGTCAAAAATTCAGGATTGGTTCCTGTCTTTATTATTAACTCGTAGTAGACACAAGGTGTTTTACGAGATCTATGTAGATTCCTATAATAAAATCGTCCCTTTTTATAGAGTCCTTCCTGGACTAGCCATATATTATATCATGGAAAAACTGAGCACTCAAGGACCTTCAACTCAACCCTAAAGTGTATTAGGGACCATTACCCCCTGTAATGTCCACTCTCTTCCTCTTTTCCTTTATGGGAAAGGCTCTTATTCAAATTCAAGTTCTCTTTCTTATTATCATACTTTTATTATTCAATCTCTTCTTCATTTTTCATTGATTGGTTAATTCTCAAATGTGAGGAGATTTGTTTAGTGTAGAAATATTTATTAAAATTTCGAGATCCTTATAACCCAAGGAATCCCCCACATTTATCTCAATGGTTTCATAATTCTTTATTTGAATAGTCTTTGTTGGTATTAATTTTATTGTTCTTATTCCAGGTTTCATAAGTTCACATTTTGTTCTTAATTTATGGTCTTATTGAAGCTGCCATTTTCCACTACCTGCAATAACCTCAATGTACTTTCGGTCACAACAATATATAATTAAAACGTTGAATAAATGAAATTTCATAATCATTAATTATACCTAATGTTCTAGATCCTACCAGCTCAACATCAAATCAAGCATAATAACTCTAAATAGTATTGATGTTCCAAATCTCACCAACGCAACATCAAGTCATAGTAAATAGTCCTGATGCTGTCACGTGCCCGTGCCTCCGACCGGCAAGGAGGACGCGATCCATGGCAATAAGCAAGCATACTAACAGCCTTATGAACATGTACAGGAAGTAAAATGGCAAAAAATAATGCTGAAGTAGAATGCATTGAAGCAAAAACATGCACATATACAATTGTTCATCATACACAGCTGAATTAATTCATCTTGCACAGCGGAAACAACATGCATTCACACAATCATTATTTCAACATGTTCATTTCTATTTAATTAACAGTAATTATAGAATTGCAGAGGTAAAATGCACAAGATTACTTATCTTATGAAATATTTACTCCGCAACCAGCTACGTTGCTGCAACGTTCCACCCAACCATAGGCCAGCGTGCTCATCAATCTCTCAGCAACGCTTCCACCCCCGAGCTGGGCATGATTCTCCAAGGAATAAGGGAACTAGCAGGCTGACACGTAGCCAAAGGTAACCAAAACACAGCCAAGCCAACTAAGTTGGGTTTATCAGGCCATCCAGGAGTTGATGAAGGCAATTTGCTAAGCTGGTGAGCTCATTACAGAGCCAAGAACACCTACACCAAAACTAGCCTGACCTCCAAGACACCCATCCACACCCAACACAAGGAATCAGTCCCTTCTCTGCTACACAGTCCCTCAGGCCCTGCATTCCCTTCCAGTGCTATTCATGGGTGATGGAGAAGAAGGCCAGCCCTCTAGTTTTGTCTGTGTGGTTTCTAGCACCAGGTTTATCAAGCAACCAAGCCAAAATCATTACTCCTCACACAGTCCAAAGACCAACCATTGCACTCAGGCAATCAATTTAGCTAACACAGCTTGAACAGTAAAACGAATTACACAGCCCCATACGTGACAGCAAAAAACACGGCTCACAACATGGGGAAAAACACACAGATCTGAAGCTCATCAGTGAGCACAACTCACAACAGGGAAAAACATCCCAAATAGCCTGTGCGTGAGGCCAATAGTCGCTGAGACAGTCAAAAACATGAATGGCTCTTCATAGCCATGGTAAAAACACATGGAACTTCCAAAAACGTGAATGGAAAACGCACTAGCAGCTCCAAAAATGTGAGGAAGACAACCCAATCCCCAGCACTATCAAAACGACCTCCCATCCATGGGAAAGATGAAGCCAGCAACCAAAAACGTGGAATGAAAGACATAGGAAAAATTCCAGCTGCTCCCAAAACGTGAGGAAACTGAAAAAATGTGAATGCATAGCAGAATGGCCTTCGTTTTTTTGGGCATTTTCCTTGCCAAGGAAGTCATAACACGATTTTCAAAAATGGGTCTCTGCCCCATTCGAATTTCTTTGCCCATACTCTTCCCATTCCATGCAATAACTAACTCAACCACATTCTGGCAGAAATAAATGATTGGGGAAAAAGACAAGAAAGGTAGTTGATAGCTTGTTGGGTTTTCTCATAGACATTTGGCTTTTCCCCATTGGCACATAGGTTAAATATTTCACCCCCCTTATCCTTAGAAAATCATGCCCCATTCGTTTTAGTTGCCGCGACCGTAGCTGGTTGTGCCCATTAATTAATTATGATGCGTATTTACATGATGGCCAACATAATATATGCCGGATGCCCTGATATACCATCGGTGACAAATTTAAATCCAAAACATAGCATTACCGATCAATGGTGGGGCTTTGGCCTTTAGCTCCGCACCATGATCATTACAATATATACATCATGTACATTTAATGTAACGGGGTCAAAACCGGGGCATTACAGATGCTATAAAGGCCTTTGACTTAGCATCAATAATTGTATTAAGTCCTTCAATACTTGATTGATAACCATACCCATCAAGTATGTTAAACATCATCTTTTACCCATTTCATAAACTTGATACTTCTAGTATCTTGTAAAACATGTGCAAACCATTCCAACAATTCTTGATTTCCCAAATCAATTGCTTTAACATACATATTCCATCAATTAAACTTAATATTCTTAGAAGTGTTTCAATAGGATTTCAATTCGACTAACTTGTTTCCTATTGGGTTTCTTATTTACTTGGCCTAATCATTCGTATAATTGACTAGCATTTCAACTTTTAATAACATCCTATTGTTTTTTCAAACATAGTCATCACACTCATATTAGAAGTTACCTCATGTATTGATTTTCATTTTCTTAAGCTTGGTGAAGCTTCTTGCACCCATGTGCACCTGCATGCTTCACTCACAATTTCTTTCCATAAGTTATTTATATCATAATCCCATAAACAAAGACATGAAATATAACAACAAATTCCTATTTTGAGTGCACATAAACTCTTGATACAACAAAATGTTCTTTGCATGACCCCAATGCATTATTTTTTCGACAAACATGGTCATAACTATACTTGCATGTATCTTTCACTTACTGGTACTTTAAGCACAATTCATACCTTACTCTCTTATAAGCTTGAATATACATTATACTTTTAATGCTACTACTAGATTTAATTCATCAGGTCTCTATTTAACCATATTTGACTCCATGTATTAATATCATGTATTTAACATTTCTAGCATAATATCAACAAGACATACATAAGCTTGCATTTTGTTCTCAACATTATACATGTGAAAAAATCATGAACATATATTTGCATAGGAATGACAATTTACATTACTATGACATTCTTCTACCATTATAATGCTTTTATTTTTGTTTGCATGCTTTTGTACTTTCAACATATAATTCAAATGTCTATGTCATAAGGTAACCACATATGCATCAATAAACATATCATCTACATTTATGATAACTTACAACTTCCATGAATTCAACCAAACATGTCAAGTTCCTGGGAATCTTTTGAGGCCACTATCAATCATAACATTTAGTTTATGTTGTTTATGATCAATAAACATTCTCAAGTAATCAATGTAAGTCATGTTATTCTAAAGCATACTTAGAATTACTCATGTTTCAACATATCCATTTTCAATGTATCTTCAACATTATGAATTCAAAGGTTTTAATAAGCTACATCATACCAATATTGTAGATGCACTTTATTCTTCTTACACAGTTTCATTGTACTTTATGGTTCACTCCTTGTCTATAAAATTCTATAAAAGTAGATAATTGTTACTTCCAAGTAGACCTACTTCTTTGTGGCCATAAATTTCTACTTACACAAGGAAATAAACATCTCTATCGTTATATATTGTTCTCAAGCAAACAACGCATTTACAAACTTGTTTCTATCTCACCTTCAAGTCTTTAAGACCCTTTACATGCTTTGACTATCAATATGAACCTTCTAGTTCATGTTTTCTATGCTCAATAAAACATTTTGACTAACCAACTTAAGTCATGCATGTTCTCCCTCCTTTATATCCAAGAGAGTAATCACCCTTGTTTCTTCTGATTTAAAGGACATAGTTCTCTGCTTAAATTCAAAATTGCATTATTTTCAAAGGGCGAATCAATTCCCAACAATGTTGGGTAAGGATCTAACACATCTAAAATTTCAATCACTTCAAAATATGCCCTATTCTTGATTCCATCAATGCCAACGTCAATAACTCCCAATATACTTACTGTATATACTTTTGTATTGATTAGCCATCCTTAATTGAATAGGGGACCATACCAGCTTACGTTTCCCCATTACTTCCAATATTTCTTTGGAAATATTTTCACATTAGATCCTAGATCTAATATCACCTCCTACATCTCATCCCCCCCCCCCCAATTCTACTTCATCTTAAATTATCGTCTTGTTATTATTATTTTCCCAACACACTGCACTTTCCTCTCTTGTAATGGCGGAGCAATGGGAATCTTTGCTTCTCTCATGGACATTATCTTTGTCAATAGCTGTGTTAATTTCATGATTACAGAAAAATCACTAAGTGACTTAACACAACAACGAGGAAATTCACTAACCCTACTCTTTGACTCATTTTGTATAGTAACAGAAGATCACAATTCTTTTGTGCGCCTTTGGGCTTCCTCCACTGCTCCTTGTTTCTCGTGGAGAAACTATCTTTGTTGCACAACATCAAGCTTTGGCAATGGTTTTGTTGCTTTCTTTAGCTTATCTTCAAGCATCTTCCTAACATATCCCTGCTTACCATGATCTTCTACTGTCCTTATGCCCCCTCTAGTCACAACCTATACATTTATATGTTCCTTCATCTTTTGATCATTGTGCAGAGTCTTTCGTTACCATATTATAACAACGCCTTTTATCTTCCCATTTGGCTATCAAATTTGAATAGTCTTTTGTGGTATGGTTTGTACTATGACAATATCAACACAAGGCTATGGATTTTGTATAGAGCTATGTTGCATGACTAGGTTCTTCGTAGTTGAATCAAACATGATGTCTTCCACCTTCTCCAAATCCTCATCCTCTTCCTCGGAAACTACCTTTAAAACCACCATCTCTACCTCCTTTAATGTTCTCCTCAGTCCCCTATACTCTATAAGATCGATTGAATGTTTCTTCATTAATTGTAATGTGCTACATTCATTCATATCATGTCCAATTGATTTACAAAAGTTGCAGAAAGTGGTATTAGTTATGGTTTGATATTTTGCAACATTGGACATTGTGGAGGTGTATGACCCAATTTCTTACAAATTTCACACCAATCCTTCTATGGTCCTATAGGGAATGGATTCGAGGCATCAATAGACACATAATTTCCCAACATAGGGAGCTCGTTTCAGTGGTATCCTTTTTTACCCTCTGAGGGTGCACCAAACACTTTTGAGCATTACTTTCCCCTTTGCTATCTCCTGCAGCTACATAATTGATGTAGAAAGTTGAGATTGCACCTATGCCTTACCTGTCAAAGATTCTCCAACTAGAGTAGAATCTGACCACATCTCAATTTCCAACGCATCAGACTACGTGAGATATTTTAGTTGAGTTAATGGAACATGTATGTGTGACAACAATCCTACAATAAACCACTCTCTGTGTTGCACATCCTGAATCTCGAATGACAACCTATCCAAAAAAAATTAATCTTTGATCATAGCCCCATACTGTTTCTCCAGGATGTTGTTTTATTTACTTTATCTCTGTAATACATTGAGACTCCATTTTTGGTTTCTGAAACTCCTTTAACATCTCTTTCTTAATTTCATCCAGTGTTCTAACAACTCCTTGCACAACCATTCTCTTATACTTCACATACCATGTTAGAACACAATTTCTGAGGGTTGTTTCTATCTACAATATCTTTTCCTTTTCATTAGTCACCTACTTCATGGCCCACACTACATCACATGTGGATCAATGTTGTTCTACATTTTCTCTTCCAGTCCCATGAAAGACCAGAAGTCTAAGAATAAAATTGGTCATTTGTCTTGCCATGTTCAACATTCTTACCACTCTGTTGAGGCTTGGAAATTCGCAGGCAGCAATAGTAAGGGATTCTCCCCAGTCAACGTTCCCAACTAGCCCGTTGAATATTTGGTATAGGGAATCTGTCCGGTTTGTGGTCCGGCTACCGTAGGTCAAGTAACAAAACAAAGGTTTTACTTGTTGCGGCCCGGTCCACCGAGTTTTTGTATTTTTGAATTAATGTATAAAATGCAAATGCCTAATTAACAATGCAAGGTAATCGAGATGCAGGGAGCAGTCACAATGTGATGCGCAGGTTCTTACCTCTCGTCTTAGGCTCACAAGCATCTAAATCACATATGCAAGAGTGAAATGGACTAACTATCTATTTATCTGTCTATCTACCTATCCTCGGGGAGCCAAAATATGATTTACTTATGAGTAATGTGGATTATTCATCCATTATAAACAGAAATTACAAGTAGCTGATATTCTTATCTACAACACATGAAAGATTAAAGATATTTCAACAATCAGATAGCCAACTCTTTCATAAGCAGCATACATTACTCATGGTGACATTTCCACAAAATGAACCAGAAATCATTTAAACAAGAACATAGGTTGAGAGAGTTAGAACGATCTCACAGTTAGTGGACAAAAACTGGAAAAACAAAATAGTTCATCTTTCAGTCATCCTCAGCATAACATTTGGAAATTCCACCAATCTTTCTCCAACAGGAAAACCATATTTCTTTATTGCAAAGAGAAATAGTTCTTCTTACAATATTGCTTTCTAGTCTAACTGGGAAAAATCCCTTCTCCCTTCTTAGTCTATTACATTTATACAAAAGGGTGAGATGGTTGGGCTGCCCAAAGTAACCTTTGGGCTTCCCAACTCTTCATTTCCCACCGTTTACTTTCCCTTAACGATTTACAAAAGTGTTACAAAATACAAAAGCGACCACTCCTTTATGAAGAGGGCCCCACTTGTGTGTCAAGGAATTTCTTCCATTTCGAGGCTTCAGTGGAAATGCCCTCAAATGCACAGGATTCCAAGAACTGGATATTGATTTCAAATTTCTCAGCCTGGTTCTTTATAGCCTCCACTCTGGCTGCGCTCAACCTAAGTTGGTCCTCCAAAAGCTGTACACTAACTGCTGAATGGCCCACTTCACTTCTCAGCATCTGGTCATCAATGGCCTTGATGCGTTGAACTCTTGCTTCTTCTTCCTGATGCCTTTTCTGTAACATCTCCATAAACGAATTGTGGTCTGGGAAATCATCCAGCCTCTGCTCGGCTTCTACCTGGTACCGGTTGTATGTGATGAGGACTCTCCTAAAAAATTCCGCGCAGGCTCCCTTCGTCTTCTTGACTGTTTTCTTGAAATCCTCAGCGGTGTTAATAGCAAATTATACTAAGTCGTAATCCCTCTTGAGGGCTTGTTTATCTTTTGATGGCAGCTCTACTGGAGTTTCCTCATTGTTCTCCAACCTCACCATTCTTGCAGTCAGGACCTCGAGGACATTCTGAGATCTGTCCACAAAATAAGATGTAGTTTCCAAGATTTCTTCTAGTCTGCCATCGATCTGCAGCACTCTACATCTCTCATCTTCAACAACAGTCTGTAACTGCAGCATCTTGGTCTTTTGGGCCAAGACGTGCTCTTTGAATGGCTGGAGGTTAAGCTGCTATTCTCTTGCTTCCTCCAGAGCAGTTGTTAAAGAAGAAACCTGTTCTTGATGTTCCTTTCTCAGTTCTTGGGTATGCAGCGTATTGGCTTCCAGAAGGATCTTTTGCTACTCTTCTAGTTCCTCCACCTTTGCCAGTAGTTCTTCCTTTTCAGTTCTTAACTCTTGATATTCTTTCTATACTCTCTCTAGAGACTCCTATGTTGTTTCCAGAACTTGTATTTCTCCTTGGAGGGCCTGTACTTCGGCTCTTGAGGATTTCATTTCCCTTTGCATATATTCATATTTCCTATTGAACATGTTGCTTTCTTCCCTCCCTTTCCTCAATGTGTCTTTTAACTAGGTAGAGGATTTCTTGGACTGCTCCAAGTCAGTTATTACCTTGTCCATGTTATCTTCTGAGGCGTGGAGAAGTGCAGTCCCAGCTCTCAGGGTGAGCCTTGGATCTTTGTCTGTTCCTAACATAAAAGCCGTATCCGTTATCATTTTTCCAGGAATATTTCCTGCTTCTACTTTCCTCTCTGTCCTATTCATTATTCTCTTCGTTTCCCTATCATAATAAACAGTGTTGAAATAGGGAATTTCTTCTCCCTTTTTCTGCACAAAAGGAACCAGCTTGAGAGTGGGGACCATGGGTGTACTGGTGGCAGGTACTTGTGGGTCCTGAACCTCGGGGTTCTCAACATCTTGGGTCTGCCCTCCAGCTATGTCAGAAGCTGACTGTTCTGTCTCAGTCTGTGTCAGCTTCAACCTCTCTGCCTCCTACTTTTGCAGCTCCTCATCGAGCTTTCTCTTTGCTTCTTCAGCTGCTTCTTCTGCCTCTGTAACTGCTTCCTGGGATTTCTCAGGTGCTTCTTCAGCTGCTTTTCTTTCCCCTTCTTCTTCACTGTGCAACCACTCTGCAGCTTCTTTTGCCAACCTCTGAGCTTCTTCATTTCTCCTTTTGGCTTCTTCCTCAGCCTTAGCCTTTTCATCCCCCTTCCCACCTTTGGTGGTGATCTTCTTCGTGAATCTCCTCTTCAGTGCTGTCATGTTCGGGGAATTTTAGAAGACAGATTCATCCCTATCAAAATGGTGGGTATATTCAAAATGCACCTTGTTTTCCTTACAATGCTCCGCAACTTTACCATGGGAGTCATTCCTGTGGTAGGGAATCTAGCCAAAGTGGAACTTCTCCAGCTCCTCTACGAATTCACCAGCTTGTTTCACCTTAGTGAACCTGTAGCTTCCTAGTATGAAGGGAAAGGGAGGATAAGCAGTCTTCTTGTGCTCGAACAGGAAGCTGCATATTCCATCCAGGAACACTTGTTTGACTGCCTCCTTATGGACAATGTAATCAGTTGCATATTTTGGTAGTAGAGAAGGTGCTCTTGAGCCTCCAAACATTCTAAAGTACATGCCATGTTTGGTTAAATAGTATTCTGCATAATCTTGTATCACTTGCGTGGCCTCCTCTGACATACAATCACACTCTTTCCGGAAAATGAGTGTGTATAGTGGTATAATGAAGTGCTCACAAAATTCTCTGTAATGGATGTGGTACTGGTGTGCCCACAATGGTCTATAAGCATCATAGACAGGCATTCTTTCTCTGTCCTAGATGCACCTGAGACCAGGGAAAGGCTGGTTGCATAGTATACAGTCTATGAGTATTGAGCTCATATAAACTTCAGACCTTTTCTGGGACTCTCCTTCCAAGGATGAGGCCAAGTAAGAATAAAGCCTGCTTGATACAAGGCTGGCCCAATTGAAGACTGTCCCTTGGGTTGCCACATGAAAAATGATGGGTATCCTCTCTAGCTTGAAGAATCTGCCATGGGCTCTCCCAAAGACCCTATTAAGCATCAGAGCTATAAATCTGTAGGGAGCCCTTAAACTCGCTGTATCATACTCACCAGTGGGTCTGTATCGGTAATGTTTTCCCTGAAGCAACATTCTCTTAAGAGTCTCTACCAAGTCCATTCTAATGCTATTCAGCCAATCATCTGATAAGAATACTTGGGCTTCTGGCAGGTGATAAGCCAACGCCACATATCCAGGGCTAAATGCAGCATAGCCCTGTCTCTCAACATTTTCTAAAATCATTGTGGTTACATCTGCCCGAGGCAGAATCCGGCCAATTACCTCAGAGCATGGGAACAGCTCTGTCCTGGTGGTGACCTTCATAAGGGAAGATATTTCAATGTTTGCATATATGGACTCTTCTTCTAAGCCCATGTCGGGAACTTCTCTTCGGGTAATCAGTCTATAGATTTCCCTCCACTGGTATTCGGGTTCTAAGCTAGAAATGCATTTAGTGTCTTCATATACGTATTCTGTCTTGGTGACCGCTTCTACTTCTGGCTCTTCTTCGACCATAGGGGCCTTCTTCTTTTGTCTCTTTGACATTGTGAGCTCGAATTCTTCCTGCCACATATAACATTGTAACATTAAGCAATTCTAGTTGCAGACACTTATATGACAATGTGCAACGTTTTACTTCTTTTATGTGTATCATGATAGCAATTAGTTAACAAAGCTAACATTATGTGTATTACCTTACTAACAGAGCCATTGAGACATGATGCACATTGCTCAGTGAATTAATATATGTCTAGCATGATTGAAAATAGTTATATGCAGTAAGATTATGCAAGCTACAACTGTTTGCCAATACAAAACATTTCTCACAATGCAATCGGATGGAAAAAAATCTATATTATCGCGAAGAAAACTCCCGCTGTCTGCGGGTGCCATTATCAAAACACTGCGCGAGACATATAGGGGAAAAATACGCAATCCATCAAATGAAGCTTTCAATACCACTACCCTTGCGAATTCTAGTTAACAAACTGAATGCCACGACACATCCCCTCCACAGGTTAGGGTTCAAAATATAACTACGCGCGGAATAGTGCAGCTAAAAGCTGGCTATTCGAGGATGCGGGTTTCTAGGGAGCACTTGATCAAAGCAAAAATTCCCCCATGCAAACTATGGTGAATACTTATGCGTCGCGATACGCCCTCTTCCCCAGCCTGGGTTCAAAACTGAGTAAGAGTTTGGGTCGCACGGGACCACGTAGGCAAAAATGGCTAGATTTCGGGGATACGGCTAAAAGGGAAACCCCCAAATGCTATAGAAAACCACAAAACCCTCCCCCTGCAAACCTATCATTACACACAGGGTGGCTTAGCGCAGACGGCATAACGGCCGCCTGCACCAAACCCCCATCCACTACGTGCGAGGTTGCAAACGGAAAGCCGTGGGCAAAAAACTGCTTCGGGGTTGTGGTGCCCCACCCCATGGTCAAAAGGATAAAACTCCACCTTTATAGGCGTCTAATTGAACAGGATGAGGAAGACGACCGAGGAAGCAAACCATCATAGAAAACCACCAACAGTTCAAATGGAAAGGGAAAAAATGAAGAGCCTACCTTGCAATACGACGAGTATGGCGGGTCGATGACGGTCAGGGTTCCACAATTTCCACCTGGATGCAAGTACACCGACCAAGGGGTCCTTCGTAGCTCGTGAGAATGACACGCACAACAGTGACAGCGCTCAACAGTAGAGAATAACAATAAAAAATATAACCCCTCGACCCGTATATATATACATGGTCAAACTCTTTCAGCAGGAAAAGTTAAAATCGGACATCGGAGCAATTTGTACCGGCAATCGAAAGTAAACTTTGGTCCACAATGGTGGAATTCCAAAGCGCGAATTCATCTGTGATGACACATATGGTGAGGAAAACATCGGACGGCGGAGAGCTTTTGAATCGGAGGCTGAAATCTTACGCTCTTCCGCAATGGCAGATGATCAAAGCTCTAAGCCTTCCACGGGGTCAAACATATCAGGTGGTAGACAACTTCGGATTAGAGACTGAAAACCAAATTTCTTCCACAACGGCGGAGGGAATAGTCATAAAAAATTCCGATGTGAAACCAAAAGCATCCGACGTAGAATCAAAGAAATCGGAAAAATTAATCGAAGCCAAACCGAAAATCTATCCGCAATGGCAGAAGCAGAAGTGACAATGGTTCCGATACAAAACCAAACCCCAGCCAACTTCGCCAACCGAATCAGGAGAAAATTCAAAGCTAAAACCTAACATCCATCCGCAATGGCAGAGAAAAACATGACCAAAACCTTCCGACATAAACCCAAAAATTAGTCGATGGATCGGAAGACGAAAACGCAGACTCACCCGCAACGAAGGAAGATCAAAACAAAGACTCACCCGCAACGGCGGAAGATCAAAACAAAGACTCACCCGCAACGACGGAAGATCAAAACAAAATACCTTCCGATCCAGACCGGCTTCAATACGCAATTAAAGGAAAATGATGAAGGTTTGATCAATCATTGAAATTCTTAATCATTTTAGAAAACTAGAAAATAGCCGTAGATCAATCCAAGCATAAGCAAGTCTTTCTGAAACATTCTCAAACCAATTCCAAGAAAACGATCAAACTAATTCAAGAAAAAGGAGGGTCCTAAATTTTTTTGGAATTTTGGGAAAATTGTTGCAGCTGCAACAATTGGCGACTACCTGGTGAACCCCAGATTTCTGAATTAACTCCTTCCCAGTGCAAGACCATTTGAATAAAAGTTGAAATCTTCTAGATGTTTGTATCCTTGGGCTGGCCAACTTAAACATTTAAACCATTGAGAAGTAGTCTTTTCTGTGGGAAATGGTAACATCAGCAATATTGCGAGTCTGAATAACTCTTTTGAGGCCAAATAAGTGAGGTTTATTTTGCCTATCCTTAGGTAGTTTCCAGCTTGGACACCACAGGATTGTAATAGATAGTAAACAATATTATCCTTTTGTTCCTCATTCCCATGCCAACTGCACTTTTGTGCATTTTGAACTTTAGTTCTTTTGATATGAGTCCTCCCGCATGCCTTTCTTACTGAATTTTAATTCAGGATCCTCTATCCCATAGTGCCCTTTTGTGTGAACAGTGTACTTCATATTTCAGTTCACGGACGGAGAGGATCTTGTGGCAATTTAGTACTTCATGCTTTGATACTTTGTTTTGATATGTATTTTTTTTTCTTTAAGGAGTTTTGACTCTTGATAGCTCTTGCTTTTATGAAATTATGGCATGGGATCATTTATATATGATATATTATTTACTCTACTTCCTTTTTGTTGGTCTTTTGCTGTCACCCCATTGGATATTAAGATGTGAGATGGATGGAGCCTCGAAATAGTATTCCAGACCTCTTTTACTTCTGAGTTATTTATAGGGGTTAAGTAAGACTTCAATGAATGCATTGCCAGTTAGGAACACTGCTACTAGAATACATTCTATACGTTAAAGCACAGTCTTTCGCTCAATATTTCAGTTAACAAAGAACCCTGATGTTTCCATTGCAACCAAGGTTTGCCTCTTTATTCAAAACCAAAAGAAATGCTAGCAAAGCAATAAAATAAAACAACATCAAATCAAATAATCAAAAGAAAAAGCATCAAATCATTAAAGAACACAAAACAATTTATTTATGTACAAAGCAAAAAGAAAGAAAAAATTTCACCCACTCCTGAAAAGATTTAAATCTAAATAGCTAAAGGGTGGGATGGATCATAGACATGAGACATCTAACCATGGTCTAGTTGGGCTAGTTTTGAAACTGAACACATGTCTACTATCCTACCATAATCTCTTATAGCCTGAAAAAGTTGAAGGAGCTCAGGCTGAGCGTCAGTCATAGAACTGGCCTTGCTTGAGGTATGATGTCTTAGCTTACACTCAGTCAGATAGTTTCCCAAGACAGAATCAGCAGATTCATTTCCTTCCCCTAGCTTAGTGATGGTATACTTCATATAAGGCTCTCTCGAAATCTTAATCTTCTTTGGGGTACCCTTGAGAGGTAATAATAGATGAGACCAATCCGAAGCAAAATAGCCTTTTAACCTGGCAGACCAATCTCTGTTAAGAATAATCCCATATCCACTAGGTATGTCAGCCACAGTTATGTCAATAAATTGACAAATCTTGTTGTTTGTAGACAAGAGAATGAGGACATTTTTCATTTCTCCCACTACTTTGACACCTGAGCTGTCTAATTGCGTAACTTCACAAAATGTGGACTCTGGCTTACCCTTAATATTTTTGCAAATCTCCAGAGGCATAACATTCATCGCTGATCTAGAATCTACCAAGCAATTATGCACATTGTGATTCAACATTTCTAGGGTCAAAAGAAAAGGTGGGGTATCAGCTTTCTCTTCCCAACCTAGTTCTATGTCTTCTTCTCCTGGTTGGTTTTGAGTAGGCAAATCCTCTTCATGCCCTCCAATTTCATTAGTGTTTTCCTCACTAACACCTATCAGTTCTTCTACAGGTTTGAGAGTCTCAGTGATTGGCTCTGCCTCTTGGTTGAGGGTCTTGGCTCTAGGTGTTTTGTCCTCAACCTTCACCTCTACTTGTCTCTTGACATTCTTTTGCAGTCTTTTGATCTTCGAAATTGTTAACTCTATATCCTTTGTTGCTGTAGGTGTGCATTCAGTTTTGAGTACGCTCTCTTCAGTGTCAAACATCGAGATACCATTCCATGAAAGCATAGTGTCATTATCTTGTTTCTCCATAGCTTGGTTTTTCTTCTCCTCCTTGCCATTGTTCTTGGTTACTTTAGAATCTAGCAGCTGATTCATAACCAGCGTTATCGAATTCAACCATTGAGGGCACTTCTTTTCCAAATGAGGTTGTTGGTGAAAAGTGCAGAAATTATCACCCCCTACTTCTGTTATGTTTACTGATGGTAGATGTCGGGGAGGGACTTGCCATTGTTTGTCATCCTCTCTTTTTGGATAAGAGGGTTTGTGAGTTTTCTGAGCTTCCCTCTCTTTCTCCAGATCTATTATTCTATTGGATAGATTCTGCATCATTTTCAGCATTCCCGGATAATCATGTGAGTGATCCTCTTTAGGTTTAGACAGCAGTAAAGCTCTTCTCCTGGTAGTCTTCTCTTCAGGTAAGTCAGGGTAATCTTCTACACTTTCCATTTCAGCTTCTACCCTTCCTGCCTCTTCATAAGTCTCTACCAATGTAGGCTTCGCTTTAATTTTAGTGAACATATCTAACTCCGGTCCTAGGGTAGATGTATAATATTCAATTAAGACCTTGTCTGAGGGTCTATCAGCTTCAGAAAAATTATTTAGGTATAATGAGAATCTTTGAGTGAACTTATGTACCTTTTCATTCTTCTCTTTTCTTAACAAACCAAGACCTTTCATCAATGAGGCATGCATTTTTTGGGCTATGTATTTACTCCTGAAAACCCTTTCGAAAGTGTTCCAGTCTGGGATCGAGCTTGCAGGTAGGGACAAGTACCATGAAGCAGCTGCCTCTTTCAAAGTATGAGGGAATAATCTGCAGACAACATCTTCATACTCCCCAGCCCTTAACCCTTCTACTGCTAAATAAAACCTCTGCAAGTGATCATCTACAACAGTCTTTTCCTCAGGGTCAAACTTAGGCAGCAGCTTATCAAAACCCTGAGGTAAGTTATGCAATGGAGGCGTGAGGTTCAAAGGTGATCTAGCTCTCCAAGTAGGTTATGGGTTGGGCTGGTTCACAATCACACCAGCCATGAGTACAGACAAAAGAACAAAATCTAAGCAAAGAGCAACATAGGATGAGAATAGGCTTTCTTACTTCAAAGGTATAACCAAAAGCTGTAAGTACTTGGGTCAGGCTGAAAGCTTCAAATATCTGCTGCTAAGGTAATCTTGGGAAAACTAAGTTTCCACGGCCATCCATTCACTGGCGGCCCTCCTTCTAGCACCAAAACTATTGAGGCCTGGAAATTCACAGGCAGCAACAATAAGGGATTCTCCCCAGTCAACATTCCCAACTAGCCCGTTGACTGTTTGGTATAGGGAATCCATCCGGTTTGTGGTTCGGCTACCGTAGGTCAAGTAAAAAAACAAAGGTTTTACCGGTTGCGGCCCGGTCCACCGAGTTTTTGTATTTTTGACTTAATGTATGAAATGCAAATGCCTAATTAACAATGCAGGGTAATTGAGATGCAGGGAGTAGTCACAATGTGATGCGCAGGTTCTTACCTCTCGTCTTAGGCTCACAAGCATCTAAATCACATATTCAAGAGTGAAATGGACTAACTATCTATTTATCTGTCTATCTACCTATCCCCGGGGAGCCAAAATATGATTTACTTATGAGTAATGTGGATTATTCATGCATTATAAACATAAATTACAAGTAGCTGATATTCTTATCTACAACACATGAAATATTAAAGATATTTCAACAATCAGATAGCCAATTGTTTCATAAGCAGCATACATTACTCATGGTGACATTTCCACAAAATGAACCAGAAATCATTTAAACAAGAACATAGGTTGAGAGAGTTAGAACGATCTCATGGTTAGTGGACAAAAAATGGAAAAACAAAATAGTTCATCTTTCAGTCATCCTCAGCATAACTTTTGGAAATTCCACCAATCTTTCTCCGGAAGGAAAACCATATTTCTTTATTGCAAAGAGAAATAGTTCTTCTTACAATATTGCTTTCTAGTCTAACTGGGAAAAATCCCTTCTCCCTTCTTAGTCTATTACATTTATACAAAAGGGTGAGATGGTTGGGCTTCCCAAAGTAACCTTTGGGCTTCCCAACTCTTCATTTCCCATCGTTTACTTTCCCTTAATGATTTACAAAAGTGCTATAAAATACAAAAGCGACCACTCCTTTATGAAAAGGGCCCCACTTGGGTGTCAAGGAATTTCTTCCATTTCGAGGCTTCAGTGGAAATGCCCTCAAATGCACAAGGTTCCAAGAACTGGATATTGATTTCAAATTTCTCAGCCTGGTTCTTTATAGCCTCTACTCTGGCTACACTCAACCGAAGTTGGTCCTCCAAAAGATGTACACTAACTGCTGAATGGCCCACTTCACTTCTCAGCATCTAGTCATCAATGGCATTGATGCGTTGCACTCTTGCTTCTTCTTCCTGATGCCTTTTCTGTAACATCTCCATAAACAAATTGTGGTCTGGGAAATCATCCAGCCTCTGCTCGGCTTCTACCTGGAATCGGTTGTATGTGACGAGGACTCTCCTAAAAAATTCCGTGTAGGATCCCTTCGTCTTCTTGACTGTTTTCTTGAAATCCTCAATGGTGTTAATAGAAAATTATACTAAGTCGTAATCCTGCTTGAGGGCTTGTTTATCTTTTGATGGCAGCTCTGCTGGAGTTTCATCATTGTTCTCCAACCTCACCATTCTTGCAGTCAGGACCTAGAGGAAATCCTGAGAACTGTCCACAAAATAATATGCAGTTTCCAAGATTTCTTCCAGTCTGCCATCGATCTGCAGCACTCTACATCTCTCATCTTCAACAGCAGTCTGTAACTGCAGCATCTTTGTCTTTTGGGCCAAGACATTCTCTTTGAATGGCTGGAGGTTAACCTGCTATTCTCTTGCTTCCTCCAGAATAGTTGTTAAAGAAGAAACCTGTTCTTGATGTTCAATTCTCAGTTCTTGGGTATGCAACTTATTGGCTTCCCGAAGGATCTTTTGCTACTATTCTAGTTCCTCCACCTTTTCCAGTAGCTGTTCCTTTTCAGTTCTTAACTCTTGATATTCTTTCTGTACTCTCTCTAGAGACTCCTGTGTTGTTTCGAGAACTTGTATTTCTCCTTGGAGGGCCTGTACTTTGGCTCTTGAGGATTTCATTTCCCTTTGCATATATTCATATTTCCTCTTGAGCCTATTGCTTTCTTCCCTCTCTTTCCTCAATGTGTCTTTTAACTGGGCAAAGGATTTCTTGGACTGCTCCAAGTCAGTTATTACCTTGTCCATGTTATCTTCTGAGGCGTGGAGAAGTGCAGTCCCAACTCTCAGGGTGAGCCTTGGATCTTGGTCTGTTCCTAACATAACAGTCGTATCCGTTATCATTTTTCCAAGGATATTTCCTACTTCTACTTTCCTCTCTGTCCTCTTCATTATTCTCTTTGTTGCCCTATCATAATAAACAGTGGTGAAATCGGGAATTTCTTCTCCCTTTTTCTGCACAAAAGGAACCAACTTGAGAGTGGGGACCATGGGTGTGCTGGCGGCAGGTACTTATGGGTCCTGAACCTTGGGGTTCTCAACATCTTGTGTCTTCCCTCCAACTATGTCAGAAGCTGACTGTTCTGTCTCAGTCTGTGTCAGCTTCAACCTATTTGCCTCCTGCTTTTGCAGCTCCTCATCGAGATTTCTCTTCACTTATTCAACTACTTTTCTAGCTGCTTCCTGGGCTTTCTCAGCTGCTTTTCTTTTCCCTTCTTCTTCACTGTGCAACCACTCTACAACTTCTTTTGCCAACCTCTAAGCTTCTTCATTTCTGCTTTTGGCTTCTTCCTTAGCCTTAGCCTATTCATCCCCCTTCCCACCTTTGGTGCTGATATTCTTCGTGAATCTCCTCTTCAATGCTGTCATGTTCGGGGCATTTCAGAAGATAGATTCATCCCTATCAAAATGGTGGGTGTATTCAAAATGCACCTTGTTTTTCTTACAATGCTCTGCAACTTTACCATGGGAGTCATTTCTGTGGTAGGGAATCTCTCCAAAGTGGAACTTCTCCAGCTCCTCTATGAATTCACCAGCTTGTTTCACCTTAGTGAACCTGTAGCTTCCTAGTCTGAAGGGCAAGGGAGGATAAGCAATCTTCTTGTGCTCGAACAGGAAGTTGCCTATTCCATCCAGGAACACTTGTCTGACTGCCTCCTTATGGACAATGTAATCAGTTGCATATTTTGGCAGTAGGGAAGGTGCTCTCGAGCCTCCAAACATTCTGAAGTACATGCCATGTTCGGTTAAATAGTAGTCTGCATAATCTTGTATCACTTGCATGGCCTCCTCCAACATACAATCACACTCTTTCCAGAAAATGAGTGTGTATAATGGCATAATGAAGTGCTCACAGACTTCTCTGTAATGGTTGTGGTACTGGTGTGCCCACAATGGTCTATACGCAGCATAGACATGCATTCTTTTCCTGTCCCAGATGCATCTGAGACTAGGGAAAGGCTGGTTGCATAGTATACAGTCTATGAGTATTGAGCTCATATAAAATTTAGACCTTTTCTGGGACTCTCCTTCCCAGGCTGAGGCCAAGCAAGAAGAAAGACTGCTTGATACAAGGCTGGCCCAATTGAAGACTGTCCCTTGGGTTGCCACATGAAAAATGATGGGTATCCACTCTAGCTTGAAGAATCTGCCATGGGCTCTCCCAAAGACCCTATTAAGCATCGGAGCTATAAATCTGTAGGGATCCCTCAAGCTCGCTGTATCATACTCACCAGTGGGTCCATATCGGTAATGTTTTCCCTGCAACAACATTCTCTTAAGAGTCTCTACCAAGTCCATTCTAATGCTATTAAGCCAATCATCAAATAAGAATACTTGGGCTTCTGGTAGGTGATAAGCCAATGACACATATCCAGGTCTAAATGCAACATAGCCCTGTCTCTCAACATTTTCTAAAATCATTGTGGTTACATCTGTCCGGGGCAGAATCCAGCCAATTACCTCAGAGCATGGGAACAACTCTGTCCTGGTGGAAACCTTCATAAGGGAAGATCTTTCAATGTTTGCATATATGGACTCTTCTTCTAAGCCCATGTCGGGAACTTCTCTTCGGGTAATCAGTCTATAGATTTCCCCCCACTGGTATTCAGGTTCCAAGCCAGAAATGCATTTAGTAGGCTTCATATATGTATTCTGTCTTGGTGACCACTTCTACTTCTGGCTCTTCTTCGACCACAGGATCCTTCTTCTTTTGTCTCTTTGACATTGTGAGCTCGAATTCTTCCTGCCACATATAAAATTGTAACATTAAGAAATTCCAGTTGCAGACACTTATATGACAATGTGCAGAGTTTTACTTCTTTTATGTGTATCATGACAGCAATTAGTTAACGAAGCTAACATTATGTGTATGACCTTACTAACAGAGCCATTGAGACATGATGTGCATTGCTCAGTGAATTAATCTATGTCTAGCATGACTGAAAATAGTTATATGCAGTAATTTTATGCAAGCTACCACTGTTTGCCAATACCAAACATTTCTCACAATGCAATCGGATGGAAAAAAATCTATATTATCGCGAAGAAAACTCCCGCTCTCTGCGGGTGCCATTATTAAAACACTGTGCGGGACAGATAGGGGAAAACTATGCATGCCCTCAAATGAATCTTTCAACACCACTACCCTTGCGACTTCTAGTTAACAAACTGAACGCCGCGACACATCCCCTCCATAGGTTAGGGTTCAAAATATAACTACGCGTGGAACAGTGCGGCTAAAAGCTGGCTATTCGAGGATGTGGGTTTCTAGGGCGTGCTTGATCAAAGCAAAAATTCCCCTGTACAAACTATGGTGAAGAATTATGCGTCACAGTACGCCCTCTTCCCCAGCCTCGGTTCAAAACTAAGCAAGAGTTTGGGTCGCGCGGGACCGCGTAGGAAAAAATGGCTAGATTTCAGTGATACGGGTAAAAGGGAAACCCCCAAATGCTACAGAAAACCACAAAACCCTCCCCCTGCGAACCTATCATTACAGACAGGGTGGCTTGGCACAGACGGCGTAACAGCCGCCTGCACCAAACCCTTATCCACTACGCGCGAGGTTGCAAATGGAAAGCCATGGGAAAAAAACTGCTTCGGGGTTATGGTGCCCCACCCCATGGTCAAAAGGATAATAATACACCTTTATAGGTGTCTAATTGAATGGGATGAGGAAGATGATTGGGGAAGCAAACCATCATAGAAAACCACCAACAGTTCAAATGGAAAGGGAAAAAATGAAGAGCCTACCTGGCAATATGGCAAGTATGGCAGGTCGACGACTGTCAGGGTTCCACAATTGCCACCTGGATGCAAGTACATCAACCGAGGGGTCCTTCACAGCTCATGAGAATAACACACACAACAATGACAGCGCTCAACAGTCGAGAATAACAATAAAAAATATAACCCCTCGACCCGTATATATATACATGGTCAAACTCTTTCGGCGGGAAAAGTTAAAATCGGATGTCGGAGCGCTTTGTATCCGCAATCGAAAGTAAAATTTGGTCTGCAACGGTGGAAGTCCAAAGAGCGAAATCATCCGCGACGAAACATATGGCGAGTAAAACATCGAACGACGGAGAGCTTCTGAATCGGAGGCTGAAATATTACGCTCTTCCGCAACGGCGTATGATCAAAGCTCTAAGCCTTCCGCGGGGTCAAACATATCGGGTGGCGGACCACTTCGGATCGGAGAATGAAAACCAACTTTCTTCCGCAATGGCAGAGGGAACAGTCATAAAAACTTCCGATGTGAAACCAAAAGCATCCGATGTAGAATCAAATAAATCGAAAAAATTAATCGAAGCCAAACCGAAAATCTATCCGCAACGACGGAAGCAGAAGTGACAATGGTTCCGATACAAAACCAAACCCCAGCTGAGTTCTCCAACCGAATCGGGAGAAAAGTTGAAGCTAAAACCTAACATGCATCCGCAACGGCAGAGAAAAACATGACCAAAACCTTCCGACATAAACCCAAAATTCAGTCAACGGATCGGAAGACGAAAACGCAGACTCACCCGCAACGGCGGAAGATCAAAACAAAGACTCACCCGCAACAACGGAAGATCAAAACAAAATACCTTTCGATCCAGACTGGCTTCAATACGCAATTAAAGGCAAATGATGAAGGTTTGATCAATCATTGAAATTCTTAATCATTTTAGAAAATTGGAAAATAGTTGTAGATCAATCCAAGCATAAGCAAGTCTTTCTAAAATGTTCTCAAGCCAAATCCAAGAAAACGATTAAACTAATTCAAGCAAAAGGAGGGTCCTAATTTTTTTTGGAATTTTGGGAAAATTGTTGCAGCTGCAACACACTCTTTCACTTCTGCTCTCATTTCCTACTTGTAATATCTGCTATAAAATATTCCTAACCTTTACTTCAACTGAACTTTCTGCTTCTATTTGAAAAACACATGTAGGGGGTGGGGGGAATTTCAAGAGGGGGGTTATACAACACAACTACACCATAATCTTCTTTGTTGGATCCAATGAATACTCAATCCTGAATTTATTAAACACTTCTACCATCCTTAAAATATCCTCATTATCTACAAATTCTCATATAGAAGGACTATCCATAAGCTCATCGCGCTACGACTCTCTATCACCTTCCTATGATTATTCTACCTTGTATCCTCTCCACTGAGTTTCAGCACCGCCAACCCTTTCTTCTTCCAAATATTCCTCTTATGTGTCCTCTTCCACACCATGGCTTTTTGTTGGCCTATATTCTTCCCTTCCTTCTTCCATTACGAATACGTCTTCCTATGGCTCTCCACTCTCTTCATCATCACCCTTTTGCATGTCCCTCTTTTTATTTACTGATAAAACCCCCTCTACAATATCCTCTCTATCATTCCCTATATTATCCATCCTAACCTTCCATGCTACTTATTTTAGCACATTCCTTCTCTAATATTGCTCTTCTCTTCTTCTTCTCTCTTCATATGGGTCCATTTCTACTTCTTTTCTTCTTTCCTAATTCATGGATTTTCCCCTCTTCTCTCCCTCACCTCCCCCAATGTAAATGGTTCTACTCTTCCATACTATTTTGTTCTAGGTGCATAATCCCCTTTTCAACAAACACCATATTTATCCATGTATGGATTTCTACTAACAATATTTTTCTAGGTTTAGTCTCAATCTTCTCCTTCGTGTAGTCAAAAGCTTCATTATTCTCAATAGAAAATTCTATGACATAACCTTCTTTAATCCTTTCAAACCAAAAGTCTATAGCTCTTGTCCACTTATTATCTATTTTTTTCAACCTATCTTGCATTTATTGATCCCGCGCAACAACTTCTTGGTTCCTCCAAACAATATTTAGCTCTACTTTCCTCTTAACCCATTCATGCAATAAACAAGGAAATTCAGCAAAGAAAATTTCATAGGCATCTATATCTATGTAGCTTTGAAACCATCACTAAGGATCAATGTTCAAATCGCAGATCTCCTTTTCCATAAATTCCTCTTCTCTGTTGTTCAACCAATTCTATAGCTCCTCCCTTGTAGGTTTCCAACTCATACTTAATCAAACCCTAACCTTTTCGCATCTTAGCAACAGAACCAATTGTTGGCATAAACTCAAACCCTAGGTTTTAAATCATGGACCAGCAATACTCCTATGAGAATCAACATTTTCATTACCTGAGAATCTCACAGGGATTATTGAGACTGAAATAAGACTAAGGTTTCATAAGCATTCAACATTAACATATTCCTCATCATTCATCAATAACTCAATGTAACAACATAATCAAATACATTTTCATGCATAGTTCTAGCATCACACACACACACACACACACGCACACACACACACACACACACACACACACACACACACACACATCAGAAACAAATCATTGGTCATTTCCATTCATATTAAATACATTACATACAACAATATTTTTTGGCATTCATTAAACCTGTATCTCTCAGAACATCAGTCACGGGAACCCAAAACAATCCCATCTTTTTTGTCTTTATACAATATGATAGATAGTTATCACTCCTACTCATTATCTTATAGCTAACAATACTTAACCAAAATTTAATTGTCTTATAGTTTTACAGCACAAGCTTCAACAAAGCATAATGTGTGACCTATTACAAAATATATTTTTCTTTACAAAACTTAAGAGAATTGAACTAATAAAGTGAAAACACTAAAACTATTTAGAAGGAACTTGATGTTTTATTGGGCTCCAATAACTTTTGAAATGGTGATTCAGTTGTATATTGTTTAAAGTATTGGGATGTAAACCTTTATAGAAAGTCGTATCAATCACTACCTCTCATCGTTGCATGGGAGTTTGGCTATCAAGGAACCATAGCCTATTTTAGGATCAATGTACCTATCCCTTACAATGTGCCTTGCAAATTTTGAATATACTTAATAGTTGTAAATAGTGCAATTCTTTAAAGAGTCTTACAATTCCTGTCGAATAATTAATTGACAAGTTAGTGTTTTGGTTATATTTTGATGGAGCAACTCAAGGGAATATTTCTTTGTGTAGCGCAAATGATGTTATGTATTTATTGGATAATACTTGGTTAAAATTTAAAGTGGGGATTGGCTATGGATCAAACAATTTGCCCAAGTTATTTGCACTAAAAAAAGATCTAAAACTTGCATGGGATCATGGAGCTCGAAGGTTGCGGGTATTTTATGACTCCCAAATTGTCATTAAATGGATGAGAGAAGAGCATGCTTGCGAAAATATTAATTTGAAGCCTATGTATAATGAAATTACTAATCAGAAAATTGATTTTGAATTCATATATTTTTAGCATATATATAGGGAAAGGAATATGGAAGAAAATGGGATATCAAAAGAGGACTTAGGAATGGTGCCAAGATTTTGGGAAATATGGCAAGGACAGGATGGAATTATATAAATTTTCTCTACTCCTATAGTTTTCATGTGAAACTATAAGAAACATATCATGATAAGTTAGGATATATGTTAGTTTTCAGATGATATGTGTTTGTACATAATAGCTTTATTTGTTTCCTAAAAATGGAGGTATAGCACAATTGGTTTATATACATGGAATCTTGCATCACCTTTTGGGGATACTTATTTTTTAGGAGTTTCTATTGTTTGGTACAAAATGTTTTCTAGACATGAGTTTTTTTCCATAGCATATGAGTTGAACACCCATTCCTCATTGCTAAATGGAATTCTTACCAAGCATATTTGAATTTAGTTTTGTGTATATTAATAAAATTTCAAAGTTCTTTTTACGGAAAAAAAAAGGATCAACTTTGTTGTGAGTGGAGCCAAGAATGTTGAAAATACTTCATGTAGATTTTTGCTCCTAAGTCCAAAATTGGAACTTTTAATTGCAAGACTTAGGGATCTTATGAGAAGAAGCATGAATATAAATACCTAGAGATTTAAGGTAGGGAATCTTGTGTGTAATCCTATCATTACAAGTATTTATAAGGACCCATATAATATCTCTAAATTTACATTCCTTTGGAAATTGAACTCGGATTAGATGTACAGTGTATGCAATTAAGACACTTTAAGATTAACTATAACAATATGCAGTACTAAGGTATAAGAATAAAGTTAGTGTTTGAGCAAAATTTGAAGATAATTGAACTTTAAAACTTTAATCCACAATAACAGTGCATGTAAATCTCATCAATAATCCAAAGATGTAAATCAAACCATAGAACACAAGATATACCCTGGTATAACCCTCCACTGATTTAGAGGATGAAAAACCCACCAAATGATATTAGAGTATGATAGATATGTAGGAGAGAATGATTACAACACAATAGTATATTGCTTTCAATGAGAGCACCAGAGAGTTGAGATTGAATAGAACATTGTATCTAACTTGCCAAGTACATAACACTTTAATAACAAGTCAAATTAGGTTTTACAACAAAAATAGAATAGTTGCATGCATCAGTTATTTGTTAACACTTAGAACACTGATCCATATTCAATCATGCACACCCCATTTATCTACTCACAAGATGGCACTCCATAATGATCTCCCATGAGAAGATATGTTCCTTGCATTAATTAACTAACTCTAATTGAGTTGTTAACTAAGTGTACTAAGATGCACTGAATGGAACTACATGCAACTGAATGGAACTGAGTGTATTTGCATACAACTGAGTGTAACTGAATAGAACTGAACGTAACTAAATAGTGTTGGAGCAGAGTCCCGCAGCTATAGGAAAAGCTACCATTTTGGTGGATAGACAGTTTGTCGAAGATGAAGAGATAAGGTGAAGCTACGACGCCATAGCATGTTTCTAGCTGCAGAGCAGAGCCGGAAACCGTGACTATTGGAACAGAGAAGTCAAGGAAGATGACAGTACCTGAGCGGCTGAGAAGAGAGAGCTCAACCAATGAATTGAAGGCAGTGGCGAAGACAGGAGGGCTCAGCTACCCTCATAAAGGAAAAGGAGTGACGAGGATGAGGTATTCAAGACGAAGGATAGAAGAAGGGAAGCGATGCATAGTACCCATGGTCAGCACTGGGAAGCATGGAAGACTGCAGAGAGTAGTGGTGTGATGGAAAGAGGCTACCCCAAGTACATATATGCCGACTGTCACTAGTTAGGGTTTGGGTTACTGTTGGGACAGGCCCATAGTGTTGTAATGGCGAGACCTTCGGGACGCCTATAAAGGGATGTATTTTGTATTGTAAAAGGTTGGCATTTTGGGCATTTTAGGCCATCCATCTAGTCAAATTATCAGTAGTCTGTTAGCTTACTGTTATTTTTTATTGTAACAATCCACAGGGATTAATAGACAGAGAGAGAGAGAGAGAGAGAGTGAGAGTATATTGTAAGAAGGAAATATAGAGAAGAGATCTAGGAGAGAAGGGCTCCAGGCTGAGTGTGAATTTACCCAGAAGGTCTCTAGCTGCATATGCGGTGCAACAGAACTGTGTACCTCTCTCAAGTTAAAATATAGAAACACCGTTCTGTGGATGTAGCTTCTACCCTGGAAGTGAACCACGTAAAATCCGAGTGTTATGTGATTGATTCATGTGATTGTATTTGCTTGTTATATCTATCATTCATTACATGAACTTTGCTTACAGTAAACGTATGTATGCGTTATTTAGTTCACATCATATTAAGAGGATATATGCAAGTTGAAGTCTTTAAGTATTCTATATAAAAGTTTGTCTAAGTTTCTCTCAAGATAGTTAAGAGTCGCAGTATAAAACAGCCTTGTGTGTTGAGTCCTGTAAGTTGAACACAAGTAATGCTAGGTACGCTGTGTCGCAGCGGTAGGATATCGCAGGGAGGCGATATCGCACAGTCAAAGGAGCTGTGGTGTGTTGCGGTTAAGGATCAAGCGGAGGAAAGAGTTACATGTTGCCCAGGGAGCGACGATGCGATAAGGATTAGAGTCATCGTGAGTAAGGGGAAACTGCGCATCGCAGAGAGGAAAGAGTGGTCTCGCGAGCTAAGAAGAGCTACGAGACGCACTCAGGAAGCCATACAGAACCTGGTCAAGACACTTGAGTCTTTGGCGAACCCATTAGGATCACTTCGGGTGAGACTTCAGGCTGCTCCGCGGTCTGTCGCCAAAAGGGCCAGTGAGCTAGGGGTGTTGTTGGTTCATTATAGTAAACCCGGGTCTGCCCAGATGACCAACAAATGGTTCCATTGTCAGTTTTGAACAAACTGAGCACTGATGTTTTGTTGGCATCCTACTAGAGACGAACTCAACAAGTGGGTTGTGTCTAATGAGAAAGAGTTTGCTGAACGAGAGAACAAGAGTCCTAGACTTAGTACAGAGGACTGGTTACAAAACATATCGTTACAAACCTGCATGCAATATTTTTTGCAACCTTTGGAAACGCGCTTTACGACTGGTTATCAAAGTTGACTGACAAGAACATATTCAAGAAGAAAAGAAACATTTTCTGGACACCAAAGCTGATTCAGACCGTGAAGAACCTTGATAATCCCATTACGAGGATAGTAGACTTCTGGCTTGCGAGTGTGCTAGAAGGCTTCGTCACAGAGTTTGCAGTGGACCAGAGAAAAAGCTTCAGCGAGGCTGAGCGATACTTCTTCAAAGGATATCGTGGTAAGTACCTAAAATCTTTAAACTTGTCCATTATGATGTTATTACATGAAAAAGGAACAATGGATCTAGTTTCAGATGAATAAGTAAATATAGTAATGTCACAAGAGTTTGAAAGTGATTTTGATGACATTGGACATACACGTAGTGGAAAGAAATACAAAGTAGATTTCAGCTCTCCCATATTTGAAGACAGTTCAGATAGTACTAGACAACAGAGTCACAGTACCACAGAAAGAACAGAAGGGGGTATCCCTTACCACCCTTATACCCCACAGAAATAGATCGGGACTTAGAACAATCCCGTAGGAACTCCATGTATTAGCTCGCAGACAGTACATACTATCACTACATCACCTCCACCTACACCGCCAAGTGGTAGTAACACAAAAAATCAACATCCACCACGTAGAAATAGAATGGGGGATGATATGAAGCTACCTATCTTTAAGGGTACAGGGGCAGAGGGCCTAGAGCAGCATTGGTTTCTATGTGAAGCCGTGTGGACCATTAAAGCAATCAATGATGATAATAGTAAACTTGTACAGTTGGTCACCACACTGAGAGAACGAGTCTTAACATGGTATATGAAGTATACCTTAGCGGTACCCAGAAAACTTGTCCAGGTCAGGACCGCCATGATTAAAGAGTTTAAGAAACCTAAGTCTGAGTCATAGTACATTACAGAGCTCAAAGACATCAAACAGTTACCTACAGAGTCAGTGTGGGACTTCGATCAGAAATTTAAAGCCCTTATAGACCAAGTCATCTTTGAGTTTGCGCCGGAGCAGCATAAGGAATGGTTTATTGCAGGGCTGATCCCTCACATCAGACTACCATTAATGCAGCAGAAACTCCAGACATAGGATGACGCGTTGGAGATGGCGATGAAACTAGAGGCTTCACCTCTAGCTGAAACCAACACAGGTATGGCAAATCTGCAAAACCAGTTGGCTAACCTCACGATACAGATGCATGAGCTTAAGAAAGGGAAAGAGGTTGTGCAAGACATATGGTGCATAAAGTGTAAAGCACAAGGCCATACTAAAGATAATTGTCTAGTCTTTGTAGAATATATAGCAACCGGGGCTCCTAACCCCTTACCACAGACCCATGGGCCGTGGTGTGAAATATGCAAAACAAGAGGACATCTACCTCACCAGTGCCCTCTGCTTCAGAAGTACGTGCAGACACGTAAGAACTTATACTGTGTCTTCTGTAAGTCCGTAGGACATGATGAAAATGATTACCGAGCCTATGATCTCATGGTCGGGAGCAAACAAGACTTGTACAGAGTCCAATCAGAAACACAGGGACGAGCAGCAGGACCACAGCATGATCTGGCTTATGTTGGCCATGGAGGAGGATTCAGAGGACGAGGAGGATTCAGAGGCTTTGGCCATGGAGAAGGATTTGGCCGTGGTCGCGGACCAGTCACTTGTTACAACTGTGGAGTTGTAGGACATTATGCTAGGGACTGTCAGAGCCCTACCACCACACGTAACTATTGCAAATATTACGATCACGCTATAGAAGACTGTCCTACCTTGATAGCTAAGATCAGAGAACCTAAGCCAGTAGTACATCACAACATCCAGTTTATTGCTGTTGAGTAGGAAGAACCAGAACTAAGAGTCAACATTGTGACTTGCAGCAGTGCTTCCACCAATGGGACATCGCAGGTTACTGAAAATACCACAAGTGAGGAGTGGGTGCGTAAAGCTCCTAACAAAGCAACACCACTTGACCTACAGAAGAAAAAACAGACATTTCAGGAAGCTAAGACTTTCTTTGATGACTCTATGCAATCAGGATCACATGTACCACCATCTAGGGGCGTACCGCAGCAAGCACCTTGTGGCATTAGCCCTGACCAGACATCGCAGGCTACCACATCGGGCGCTTGTGATGAAGACTAGTTGGAAGGAAGTGTACAATAATTCCTACGCAGTTGTTTAAAACTCATGAGAAATGAGCAAGCTATTGGATAACTTTAGCACATCATAGATTAGTGTCAACCATCTTCTTTTGTGAGCAGTGCAAAGCGTGCTGTTCATAATACTATGGGACATACAAGAACAGGAAGAGAGATGAGACTCACAGCACAGGTTGGAGAATTTGAGATGGACGAGGTAATACTAGATCTAGGATTAGAGGTAAATGTTCTGACTAAGAAGACATGGGAACATATGGGTAGCCCTAAGTTAGTCAGATTGCCTATCCATTTGCGATTAGCTAATCAACAACGAGTATCACCCCTGGGTCGATTATCACAGGTACCAGTTAACATTGACGGAGTTCGCAGCTCTGCGGACTTTGAAGTTATAGAAATTATTGGTGATAATAGACCATATCCAGCACTGCTAGGCATTGATTGGGCGATCGGTAACATGGCTGTTATTGACTTAAAGAGAAGACAAATGACCTTTGAGGACGCACAAATCCGGGTCATCGCACCGTTAGATCCTCTTCAGGGTCCTAGATACATTGAACCTATCCGAGCAGAGGAAGAGGCATGAAACATGGACAGTCTCTATCATATGACTGTGAACCAGAGAGACTACATTAATCCAACCGTAGAAGGGAACATTAGTTGGTAATATGACAACTCATGCGCATCGGATTCGGATGTTGGTCTAGAGAACTGGCAGAACAGACTTTACGAAGTCTCAGCACGTAGATGTGCGTACATGACTAAGTCACTGCGATGGATTGTTACAGAGATCAACGAGATTCCATCATATCATTATCTAACAGATATCCAGGATTTTCTCACGCAGTTTGAACAACAAATCCCTCATGAGCAAAGGATCGCAGCTATGGACCTTGCAGTACGAGCCACACCTGCAAGATGGTGGTATGCACATAAAGAGAATATCGCATCATGGGATGATCTTAAGAGATTGATGGCGATCAGATTCTCTACTGACAGAGAATATCTCCAGCAAAGATATAAAGGATAAAGTGACCCCAGGTCACATATTCAGACATGTGAACAGAATTGGTCGGACATTCCCGAGGATGAATGGGATCACCGATTCATTCACACTTTGGACACAGTTCCACGGAACTAGTACACAGAGACTGAATTGCGCAAGGGAACGACTACATGGCCACTTCTGATAGACAACTTTCTACTCACCTTTGCTTTTGATTCTGAGTATCCAAATGTTGATCAGGCCCTAGATGTAATAAAGATTAAGATATTTGAGGATTGTACCCTATCAATACATACTCAACCTAAGTGGGCCATCCAGTTAGAAGATGCGCTCGAGTGCTATAACTTTGAAGCAGAACCAGAGGATGAGGATGAGGATCCTCACAACATCAACATTCTGAAGTTAGAAGGGACTCACGATGTTGATGGACTGAAGCTACAAATTCCAGCAATCACAGAGCTGATAAAGATTAAAAAGATCAATATTGGCATAGACACAGAACCAAAGTTTTCCTCTATTGGAGACTATTGGACCGATGAAACAGTTGGACAGATTGCAGATTTGTTACATGACTATCGGGACCTATTTCCCACCAAGTTCATAGAGATGAAGGGAATAGTCAGAGACCTGGGAGTAATGAGTATACCATTGAAAGAGGATGCTAGACCATTCAAGCAACATCCATATAGATTAAATCCAAGCTACAAAGAAAAAGTTAAGGATGAGATCGATAAGATGCTAGCAGCAGGCATCATTGAGCCCGTAGAAGAGAGCGAATGGGTTATCCCCATGGTCATGCAAGAGAAGAAAACCAAAGGAGACATCAGGATCTGTGTTGACTTGCGTAAACTCAATGACGCATCACTTCATGATCCATTCCCGACACCTTTCACTGATGAAGTACTAGACAATGTGGGAGGATAGAAGGTCTACTCCTTCACTGATGGCTTTTCAGGCTATCACCAGATCAGAATCCACCCAGAAGATCTCCATAAGACCATGTTTGCAACAGAATGGGGCTCATTCCAGTATACGGTAATGCCCTTTGGTCTTAAGAATGCACTAGCTATCTTTTCTAGAGTAGTAGTTTCTGTATTTAAAGAATACATCCATAAATTCCTAGAAGTTTATTTTGATGATTGGACTGTATTTGGATTAATTGACAAGCACATAGGAGATTTAAGACTGATGTTAGAGAAATGTAGGCAGTACCAGATTTCTCTGAACTTGAAAAAATGTATATTCTGTGCACCATTTGGTATTTTGTTGGGTCACATTGTTTGCATACAAGGCTTGATGGTAGATCCCGCAAATATTGCCATCATTGTAAATCTTCCAGCACCCAACTCAGTCAAACAATTGAGAACAGTACTTGGTCATACCGGGTACTACAGAAAATTCATCAAGGGATACCCAAAGATTACAGCACCGATGGAAAAACTGTTAAAGAAAGATGTAAAATTCCTATGGAATGAGGAATGCCAGTAGAGTCTAAACACACTTAAAGAAAAGATGGTTACATCACCCATCTTAGTATTCCCAGACTGGACTAAGCCATTCAATGTACATGTGGATGCATCTGGCATCGCACTAGGGGTTGTTTTAACGCAGCCAGGAGAAGGAGGTATCGATCACCCTATCACATACTCCAACAAAAAGATGTCGACAGTAGAAAAGAACTACACCACGATAGAAAGAGAATGCTTAGCTATGGTGTATGTGCTATAGAAGTTCAGGCACTACTTGTTGGGTGCCTCGTTCAAGATGTTTACTGACCATTCTGCATTGAAGTATCTGGTCAATAAGCCAGTGTTAGGGGTTAGAATCTGCAGATGGTTACTCCTCTTTCAGGAGTATGATTTTGAAATCATTGTCAAACTAGGAAGATTGAACACCGGACCTGATCATCTATCGCGAATAGACTCAGGAGAAGAGCCAAGTAATCTAGAGGACAATTTGCCAGATGCGCAATTGTTTTCTATTCAGATCGCAGATGAGTACTATGCTGATATCATTCACTTTTTCACTATAGGAAGGGCACCTGAGGAGTTTACCAAGCATCAAAAGAGGCAGTTGGTTGTTAAAGCAGCAGACTTCACCCTGATCACAGGATAGTTATACAAGTTAGGTCTAGATGAAGTCCTGCACATATGTGTGATGCCACATGAAAAAGAGGCTATTATTAGAGAAGCACATTCAGGTACCGCAGGAGGTCATTTTGTAGGAGAATCCTGTTGGTAGAGGCTTGGGGATGAGCCACAAGTAAGTGTTAGGGGACTGTTGGAGCAGAGTCCTGCAGCTACAGGAAAAGCTGCCATTTTGGTGGATAGACAGTTTGGCGAAGATGAAGAGATAAGATGAAGCTACGACACCGTAGCATGTTTCTAGCTGCAGAGCAGAGCCAGAAACCATGACTGTTGGAACAAAGAAGTCAAGGAAGACAACAGTACCTGAGAAGCTGAGAAGAGAGAGCTCAACCACTGCATTGAAGGTAGCGGCGAAGACAGGAGGGCTCAGCTACTCTCATAAAGGAAAAGGAGCGACGATACTGAGGTATTGAAGACGAAGGACAGAAGAAGGGAAGCGGTGCATAGTACCCATGGTTAGCACCGGGAAGCATGGAAGACTGCAAAGAGCAGTGGTGTGACAGAAAGTGGCTACCCCAAGTACATATATGCCAACTATCACTAGTTAGGGTTTGGGTTACTGTTGGGACAGGCCCACAATGTTGTAATGGCGAGACCTTCGGGACGCCTATAAAGGGATACATTTTCTATTGTAAAAGGTTGGAATTTTGGGCATTTTAGGCCATCTAGCTAGTCAGATTATCAGTAGTCTGTAAGCTTACTGTTATTTTTTATTGTAACAATCCGCAGGGATTGATAGACAGAGAGAGAGAGAGAGTGAGAGTATATTGTAAGAAGGCAATATAGAGAAGAGATCTAGGAGAGAAGGGCTCCAGGCTGAGTGCGAAGTTACCCAGAAGATGTCTAGCTACATATGCGATGTAGTAGAACTGTGTACCTCTCTCAAGTTATAATATAGAAACACAATTCTGTGGACGTAGCTTCTACCCTGGAAGTGAACCACGTAAAATTTGAGTGTTATGTGATTGATTCATGTGATTGTATTTTCTTGTTATATCTGTCATTCATTACATGAACTTTGCTTACAGTAAATGTATGTATGTGTTATTTAGTTCACAGCATATTAAGAGGATAGATGCAAGTCAAAGTCTTTAAGTATTCTGTATAAAAGTTTGTCTAAGTTTCTCTCAAGACAGTTAAGAGTTGCAGTATAAAACAGCCTTATGTGTTGAGTCCTATAAGTTGAACACAAGTAACGCTAGGTACCCTGTGTCGCAGTGGTAGGATATCGCAGGGAGGTAATATCGTACGTCAGAGGAGCTGTAGTGTGCTACGGTTAAGGATCAAGTGGAGGAAAGAGTTACGTGTTGCCCAGGGTGCAGCGATGCGATAAGGATTAGAGTCATCGCGAGTAAGGGGAAACTGCGCATCGCAGAGAGGAAAGAGTGGTCTCGCGAGCTAAGAAGAGATGTGAGATGCACTCAATATGCCATATAGAACCTAGTCGAGACACTTGACTCTTTGGCCGACCGATTAGGATCACTTCGGGTGAGACTTCAGGCCGCTCCGCGGTCTGTCACCGAAAGGGCCAGTGAGCTAGGGGTGTTGTTGGTTCATTATAGTAAACCTTGGTCTGCCCAGACGACCAACAAACAGTAACTAAATGTAATTGAACAAAACTAAATGTAACTGAATAGAACCGAATGTAACTGCATACAACTGAATGTAACCGAACAGAACTGTTAACACTTAAAGTGTTCACCTAGTTCTCCATGGTCTAAACCATATACATACATCATATTCCCACCATATTTCCCTCATTTTTTACCTTCACAATTGTATTTCCACAAACAATGGTCCAAAACATCATTAATCCTTCCCATAAATGAAGGGATGATGAGCATTTGTTATGATTTATCCCCACTCCCTCCCAAAAAGGGTAAAAAACCCTAAAAAAGAGAATGGGTAAAAAAACCACACATAAATACCATGGAAAATAAAATACCATGGGTCATTAACTTGGGTCAAAAACCCTAGGACCATACTATAAATACATTGTGAAAGACTCTCCCAAAACACTTTTGGATCACTTTTTTCCATTTTGCCATCAATCACACCACATGCTTTTCCTTCCATATTTTACCATGCCATTTCCTGTGGTGTACATTGAGTTCACTCCATACCCATTTGGATCCATTCCCCTCACTTGACAACCAGTTGTGGACAAGATTGGAGAACCAAATCGTGGAGTTGCGGAACCACTTCTAAGACGGCTACGGTGGCCCATTTTCAGAAAGGTGTGTCTATTTTATTTTTTGCATTAGTTAGTTTATATATATGTTAAAACCGTTAAAAAATATTTATGGTTACTGTTTTTTTATTGTTATTATTGAACTCTTCCTTATGCTCTAGACAAGCTAAGGTTGGTGCATTTGCATGACGTAGTAGGGGAGAAATCCCCACTACAGTTTTGCGGACTCCACTCTGTCGATCCATGCAGATCTTTGTTTTTGCAGGTTGCCATTAGTTTGTTCCTCTTTTCTTCCATTATTCATCACATATATGACCCCCTCATGGTAGATTTGAACCAGTACTGCATCAGTGCTTGCCCCCCACAGCCCTATCCAATAGCCATTTTCTCAAAAAAAAAATGTTTGGGCCGAGTCTCACCTATCCGGCCAAAAGATGCGACCCATTTGTGCCTTTCTACTCAATAAGCACAACCTAGGTTGTTCCTTTAGCCTCGATAAGAGTGACCTAGCTTAAAAATCAAGCTCGCTCCTATCCTAGCTTCAGGAACGACCCCAGTCACTACTGTGACCTGGTTTCGAGCGACTTGTCTTGCTTAACCCTCTGTTTTGTGTGAAATGATTATGTCAGCTATTTTTCTGCTCGTATCATGATTTTTCCCCTATTCCATGCGACCCTAATCGCGCCTGTTTCACTGACAGGTGTGATCTCCAGTTTTTCAGTCTGTTTTTGTGCTTCATATTCTTGTTTTGGACCGCATGTTTGTCCCAAACCCTGTTTCAACCTGTTTTCTATCCAAATATGATCTTTTTGTAGCCCCTTGGTATGGTTTGAGATCCCACTTACTTGTTTTGTGAGTCGTTCTAGTTGATATTTGTGGTTGAGACCCCATGCATGTTTCCTACATTTGATTAGTTTCTTTTACTGCTCATTTGTTTCAAGTACATTTTATTTCTGGAATACAAATTTATTTTGCAGCATATTTATTATTCTTTATTGCATTATATTTTCATCCCTACGGTGAGATTGGGACATATTCATCGTGGATTGATGGGTTTGGCATACACATCAGTTGCACACATTTCACACCATATAAGTGAAAATCTTGGTTCATGACCCCAAGCAAGCCTTAAAAATAACTTGATTCAACCAACATTGTAACCTCGCTTGAGGACAAAACAATATTGCAGCTAAGTTAAAAATTTGGTGATAGGCATCCAAACAACACCCCTCTGTTACTCACATATTGAGATAGATTTGTTGTCCATTAGGGGATCAATATCCTCTTGTACTTGTTGACATGGTCACAACCAGTTGGTCGAGAGGCCCCCTGCTTTGCAGGAGTAAGCCACAAATGAAGAGGTTTTGGAAGTCAAGGTGGAATATTGCACTCCATATTGCACCAGACGCTAAACCTTTGTAGTCCTCCTTGTATCACCCACCCAGGGGTCAAGGGACAAATGGCTTGAGCACCAATAAATGAAACAAACTTGTCATGAACGAGGTAGCCTAGTTTCCATTCTTCTAGGGATATTTTACCCAGAGGTCCTTCTCAGTAGTGGGATTCTCTTAGCCTATATTGTTCTTCCATTTCATATTGTCTAATTGGGATTTCATCACCCTGCTGAGGATACGATTTGTGAGGGGCTTCCAGCTTGTAGTTAGGAGCTTTCTTACACTCATACCCCATATGTCAGTGAGTCATTTTTTTTTTATATGTAGTGCTGCTTGTTTGATTTTTGGCCATTTTTTTGTAGACTCTCCTTGTTGTGACCCGCTATCACAGTTTGGTTTTAGAGATTGTTGTTGGCCTGTGAGCCACCATTTCATACGCTCTCCTTCTACACACTCAGTTGCAGTTGGGTTTTGTGAGCCTTCGATTGATACTCTCAAGTTTTCATTCAGTATACAACACTCCATCATGCCATCATAGCTCCACCATGCTAATAACATAGGCTTATGGGGAATACCCCTAGTTCAGTTCCTTGAACCGTAACCATCGGAGCCATATTTGACATCGCTCACCACCTTTGGAGCCACACATGGCCTCTGAGTCTTATTCAAATTCATATTAGTCTGAACCCACGTTGTTCACTGCTCTGTCTAGCCCCTTGGATTGTGTACATCCTGATCCCTTTCAAGGAGGGATTGTTAGTAGTGGGCTCATGTCCATTCCACCTATCATCACAAGTATCTCTTCCACTAGGGCTATAGGCCCTTGTCCTATTGGGACACTTGTCACTACACACACTGATACTGATTCACTACCCATTAGTGGTGGTCCCATTCTAGCCACATTTGTCACTACCATTCCACCATTTATGCCTAGGGGAATTGGCCCTTCCAAGTCGGTTCTTATTATTCCTACCATACGAACAATTTTTCCTGTTGTCGAAATACAGAATTATCCACCTCCGGTTATGCATGAGAACTATGTTCCTGTTGCCCCTGACACCATTGTTGTTCCTTCTCAAGAAAATCTTGGTTCTAGCTTACATTTTATGTCTAGTCTTAACCTGCATGATTTAGCATGATTAACCAATGACCCCATCTATCATCACCCATAATGGCCTCCTATGCCTACCAAGATTCCCTCAGTCATCCCTAAGTTTGATGGTAAGACGGGAGAGGATCCTCAAATTCATATTATGTCATTCCACCTATGGTGTTCATCCAACAACATATTGGATGATTCCATCTGGTTGAGGTTGTTCATGCGCACTCACTAGTGTTACGACCAAGTGGTACATAGAAATGCCTCATGCTACCTACCTTGACTTCTCCTTGTTATCTTCGATGTTCCTTGAATACTTCTAGTTACCCATCTGTTATGATGAGGGAGTGGAGATCTTATTATCCTATCGACAAAACACAACTACCCATATCACAGATCATATCCATGAATGACGTTGTCACCATAGCTTGTGTAAGATTTAGTTAGAAGATAAGATCTTCCTATATTGATTCCTCAAAACCTTACTCCCCCCCATAGCCAAGGGCATTGCATTTGAGCACCCGCAAACCAAAGAAGAAGCCATCCTTAAGGCTCAGTAGTTTGATGTGATATACTCTCAATCCATTTACTTGTATACTATTATACCTGACGCTCCCTGTACCGGCACCTCATGTTGAGATACGATGAAGGAATCCCATGTTGTTGATGGAGTCATTGGCTCTATTACCTAGCATCCTAAATATCATACGACCTCTCCCATGATGCAACCCCATCCTAGTAACACCCATAGTTTTTCCCAACTAGGTTACGCTCCTGATTTCTCATGTGTAACGGCTCAGTACGGAGCCACCCGTTCCTATGCGCCTCCTGCACCAACTCCTCATGTTCATGGACCAACTTATTTGACAAAATCATGTACCAGCCAAACAATTGTCTTTCCAGCCCCACTAGCTACTCTGGTCTATTATGCACCACCTTTGCAACCCACTCTGGCTTCAACATGACTCCTCATGTTTCTAAGGGACAATTCTACGCCCAACAAAACCTCCCTAACCAACCCGCCCCCAATAACCAACAAGGGAAGGGAAAGAACAAGAGAGGTAGGAATCAAGGAAAAAACCAATTCTAAGGAGGTGACTAGCAAGCCAACCCTCCGAACAACAATGGCGACGAACCCCGTGCACAGAATCCCCAGCGTCTTGCTCGACTTGGGAAGAACCCATAGTTACAGACTAACCATATGTGTGTATTATGTAACAATTACGACCACTACACTTACTTGTGCCCTCACTTGACTCGTGTTCAACAACTACTCCAAAACTATAGTCAACATGATCCCAACACGGTCGCTCTGACTCCACCAAACCCAACACCACTGGTTCCTCCACCTATGGTGCTTCAAAACCTCCTACACAACCAAGGAATGATTGCAACCCAAACCTTGTCCTAACAATCTCCTGTAACCACTGTTGCTGTCCAACCTAATGGTGTTGGTGTCCATCACCTCATGACATTATCATCTGATGTCAACCTCCAGAATCGACGTAACCAGTATGGTTCCACCATGGAAATTGTTGACCCATCATCGACATCTACCTCCACCACTCCTGACATGTCTTTGCATTTATCGAGACCCCTTATGGATGGGACTTCCAAAGTCCTGAGGTTCCCTATGTGTCGCGTCGCAAACAACGCCACTTCCAGAGCTGCACTCAACTATAGTATTGTTGATGACTTGGATCAATCCCCCACTACCATGTTCGCTCTGGAAGTGCTTAAAACTTGTCCCTCGCAACATAGCGTGTTGTTTTTCGTGCTAGGTGTTGTAGATCCCTCTGATTCTAAGTTGATCACTTTTGACCTAGATTAAGGAGAACTCAGGATGCCATCATCTGTTGCCTTCCAAGTTATGGTCACAAACCAGAATTTGGTGATTCATCGATGCATCATTGATGAGGGGTCATCCACCTATGTTATTTCAGCCTTTGTTTGGAATAAACTTGGTTCCCCCACCCTTCAACCTTCCACCACCACCCTTCATGCCTACAATGCCCACTTTGCTTAGCCCCAGGGCGTTCTCACAAATGTCCCTGTTGAGTTATCTAAAAAAACAGTGTTGATTGACATTGAGGTTGTCAATTCCCAAATCAATTACAACCTCCTCCTAGGACATAGTTACATGTATGAAATGCGAGTTGTTGCCTCTACTGTCTTTCGACTCTTGATGTTCCCTCATGATGGGAAGATTGTGACCATCGAACAACTATCATACTATGATCCAATGGGGTCAGACATGCCAAAACACATCCTTCCCACTATCAACATTACCATCAATAGCGTGTCCATTCCCTCCCTATCTGCCATTGGCCCAGGTTTGTTTTCCAACACTCCTATCACGAACACCTTTTTGTACTTACCACCTACGCCTTCGTTGACTAATATATTAGATTTGTGCATTATCACTTCTGGTAACGATCCAACCTCCTCAAAACCTCATTCACAACCCCAACCACAATCCTATGGGAATGATTGGGGTTCATTCTCGATACACATGATTCCCTTCCTTTTTCCACCATCTGAAATTGCGAGCAAGCCTATCATGGTTGCTCTCAACTTTCCTAATTTCACATTGGGAATTCCTATGTGGTACCTTGATTCACCTACTCCACCCATGACCCCCCAAGTCATGTTGACTCTCATCTGTCCTATTGAGATGATATCACATTCTCCTCATGTTCCACCAAAGACTACTCTTGTCTCTACTCCTACCCCTCCTCCTCCAAAGAAGGTTGGGGATAAGGCAGCCAAAGCCATGACAGAACCATGTCTGGATCCTACTTGTGCTTTGTACGATGTCCAAGTCCATGCGACACAAAACTATCTCAAGTTTCCTCTCCTACACACCTACCTGGACACTATAGACGAGATCAGTGACACCCTAGTAGTCACCATCCCATATCCACCAATGGTAAAAAACAAGTTGTTATGAACCAACCATCCTTGTGCAGTTTGAGGCCTATATGGTCACTATTCTCACCATTTTCCAGACTTGCTTGAGTATATATCACTCCTTCGCAACCTTTAGAAACACTCCCATGAGTCCGACGTTGTTGTCCTTGAGGAGATCCACCCTCCGGTTTCTTCCTTGGACACAACCAACAATATATACACGATCTCTAGTTTCTATAGTCATTCCATCTCTGCAGCTGTAGAATATCCATCCAATCTATCTACACATTGTTTCCATGATGATGAGGAGATCCTTGAATCTATTTTGAATCTTGAGTACCCTTGATATGATATGCACCATCTCTCATATTTCATCCCTGATGAGCCTCTTTCATTGTCGAACCAATTTTTGGTCGAAGAGAAAGACTTCATCCATGAAAAGGTAGACTGGTTCAAGAAACCCATTCCGAAACTCGACACCTTTGAAGAGGGAAATATGGCTAATATTTCACCAACCATCAAGATAAATATATCAATCACACTCGGGGTAGTTGAAGATATTACACTCGGAGAATCATGCTCCCCTGAAGAAGTCACTTCATACAAAGCAATTTTTCAGGAGTTTTATTTTTGCTTGGTCATATACCGAGATGCTTGGGATCAATCCTTCTATCATCGAACACCGTATCGACACATGGAATATGTTGCACCTGTACTCCAAAATAAAAGACCCATACACCAGTCAAAATCTCATGTTGTTAATGTTGAGATCAAAAATCTGTGGAAAGAAGGTTTCATATGCCCCATTGCATATACCACTTGGGTTTCTAATCCTGTTCCCGTCAACAAAAAACAAGGTACCATTTACGTTTGTACTGACTTTCATGAATTGAATTTAGCATGTCCCAAAGACAACTTTCCCACTTCGTTCATTGACCAAATCATTGATGCCTATGCCAAACACAGAGTCTTTTCTTTCACGGATGGATTTTCTGGTTATAACCAAATTCAAATCCGAAAAGAGGATAAGTACAAAACCACTTTCACAACTTCCTGGGGCATGTTTGTGTATCATGTTATGCCATTTGGCCTTAAAAATGTTGGAGCCACTTTTCAGAGGGCCATGATGTTTTGATTCCATGACCTCATCCACATTAGCTTGGTCTACCTAGATGACCTCACGGCTCGATCTCGGAAGTGTTCCCAATATTTAGAGGACTTACGCCAAGTATTCTTGCGATATCACAAATATAACATCCGCTTGAATCCTCTCAAGTGTGTGTTTTGTATCCCTATCTGGCGTTTACTCAGGTTTATCGTATCCCACAAAGGGATTGTTGTGGATCTGCTAAAGGTTCAATCCATTTTGAATCTTTCCCCCCCAAGTACTTTTTGCCAACTACAGAGTCTCCAAGGCAAGTCCAGCTTCCTTCGTTGTTTTATTCCAGACTATGCGACAAAAGTCAATGGGTTATTATGTCTACTCTATACCAACATTCCTTTTGTCTAGGATGAGCATGTGCAAGCTGCTTTTGATGCATTGAAATAAGCTCTGACTTCCACTCCATTGTTGTTGTCAGGTAATAACTCCCGATTCAATATTATTCCAATGCAAATGCCTATATTTATACAAATTACATGGCGGTTGGGTTTCACCTTCCGCTCAGCCTGTTTGGCTTCCTACTATGTATTTGTTTATTTATTTACATTATATAACCCTAACGGATTATATTCCAACAATCCCCCTCTTAATCCGAAGGGGTGTTCGTAAGTCCGAGCATGTTTTTGAACCTTTCAAACTTTTCTCGTCCAAGCGCTTTGGTGAAGATGTCTGCAACTTGATCATTTATGGAACAATGTCGAAGATGGACTGTCTTGGATTCTACATGATGTCGAATCAAATGATACTTTGTGTTGATGTGTTTGGTTCGATCATGGAATCTAGGATTCTTAGCCAGCTTGATTGCAGAAGTATTGTCGACCAGTAATGGAGTGGAGTTCTCTTGTTTTTCTTGCAAATCTTCAAGTATCTTCCTGAGCCATACTATTTCTTTCGTTGCTTCAGCTACAGCCACATATTCTTCTTCTATTGTTGAATCTGCCAGAACTAATTGTTTGCATGATCTCCATGAGACAGTTGCTGATCCAAGACTCATAGTGTATCCAGAAGTTGATACTCCTCTCTCCTTATCGCCATCAAAATCTGAGTTTG
>LPNX010389074.1:0-75315 GCA_001517045.1 Pseudotsuga menziesii | reverse complement strand
CTTGGTCATCTTTCTTCTAGTTATGCTTGTCTTTGATGGAGTCCCATGAAGCCCAACACTGATCTGATGTGTGCCCAGTCTTTCCACAACGCTTGCACTACAGATTTGATCTTTTGTTTCTGCCCCCTCTACCTCTGAAATTTCTTCTTCCTCTGCCTCTCTCTTTTCCAGAGAGAGTGGCACCAACTATTGATGACAAAGATTGCATCTTTTACAGCTGTTAGTGTAATTTGCAATAATAAACTTGATATGACAAAGATAAATGAAAAAATAACCTTGCAGGTCTACAGTCTTTGCCAAGGTGAATACAATGCAAGTTTATAGCATACACAGGCTTCTTCAATACAAAATAGGAATCCAAAGGTTGATCCAGAATAGGAATCCCCCCTTCAAGATTTGGAATTTCATATTCATTTTCATAATAGTTCTTTGGATGAGGATAATTTTCCAGATGATCAAGCTGTCTCTCAATGGACTGGTCATTTTTATTAGTTTCAAGAAAAATGACATCTCTGACATCTCGAATTATATTCCAACAGTTGTCTCCTCCTGACTTCACTAAGGAGTTCATCCTCTATGTGTTGACATCTGAAAATTCCATCGCTGGAGTCTTGGTACAAGAAGACGATGCTCGTTAAGAGCACATGATTTATTATGTAAGTTAGAATATTTCTAGAACCTTGTTACATTTCCCACACAAACAGAAGATGTCCCTAACTGTCATCTTTTTAGTTTAGAAGCTACGCCATTACATCCTCTTTAGTCTCACTCCAGTCGTGGCTGATTCCAATCCCATGTGGTATATCTTGAGTCGCTGGCTTGTTTAAGGTCATGTAGCCAAATGGATTGTCGTTCTCTAGAAGTCTAATTTGGAATTCGTTACCCCAAAAAGGACCAAGATTTGGTGCTAGCTTCCTTAATGATAGACTTCCCTCCATCATCTTCTTCACCGCCTATCACAATCAACCTTCTTAACGAATTCATTTTTGTCATATCTACGAAAGACCCATGGTATGGGGGCATCCTCCTGTACCTATGTACACAAAAATTTGGGTCCCATTTAAGACGCAAAGATCATCATCGCATACAAAACCAAGATGCTCGTTATCTCCTCATTGGATATTTCATGTACAGTCATAGTGTTCATACAATATTGAGTCGTTTCCTCACAAACGATGAAACCGAAAAAGTCTTAAATGACTTTCATAGTGGTTCCTGTGGTGGCCTCCTCTCTAGTTTGGGAACTACCCAAAAGATCCTTCGTGCCAGTTATTTATGGCCCACCATCTTTGCTGATTGCATCCATGCAGTTAAACACTACCACAATTGCTAGCTCTTTCCTCCAAAATCAAGGAATCCTCTCGCGCCATTACATCCTGTCATCACAATCGGTCCCTTCTGCAAATTGGTGATTGAATTCATGACCTGTAAACTCCCCTCGGTTGATGGTCATAAATACATCATTGTGGCCATTGATTATTTCACCAAATGGGATGGGCCATGCCTACGTTCAATTGTAAGGATGATACTGTGACACGGTTCTTTTTTAACCACATAATCGCACATTTTGGCGTCCCCCAATAGATAGTCTCAGACCACAGTTATCATTTTGAGTACATTGTTTGGATAGATATTTCTGCCATGTTGAAGTTTGAACACCAGTATTCTTCTGCGTATTATCCCTAGGGCAATGGCTAAGTTGAGGTTGTCAACAAGATCCTCAAAACCATGCTCCATCGAATGGTGGAAAAACACAAATCCAACTTGCACCACTTGCACTTTTCCACCCTCTGGGCCTATTGGACATCAACCAAGACCACCATCAGTTTTACCCCCTTCCACTTAGCCCATGGTGTGGAGTTTGTTCTTCCCATTGAACTCTAGATTCCATCACTCTGCCTTGTTATTGAGCTTCTCCCTAATACTTCACAATTAGAGCAACGCCTACTTATGCTTGAATAGATCAATGAGGACTATCGTGTTTCTCTCTAGATGATCAAAGTAGCCAAGACTTGGTCGAAGTCCAATTTTGACTCCCATGTCCACCCTTGCACCTTTAGTGAGGGATACCTTGTCCTTGTTTATGAACAAGCCAACGATGAGTTAGGAAAAGGGAAGTTTGATTCCATGTGGTTCGGCCCATATGTCACCCATCAATGTCTTGACAACGGGGCATACACCCTTGCTGAATTTGACGGATACCTCTTGAAGAATCCCCAAAATAGGCTCTACCTCAAGAGGTTTTATGCTTGAAGTCATCCACCATGAGTGCACTTGTGTCATAGTTTTTTTTTTTTTGCACTGTTTTTGTCATGAGTCTCACAGTTTATTTCCTTGGTTGTTCTAGATGGATCCTACCTCACCTCACTACGCTGGTTTCATTGATAGTGCAAGCAGATGGCCTCCTAATCTCACCTCAGCTACGTGGTTCATTTATTCCCCATCACATGAGTTGATCCATATCGACGAAATGTGTTTTGGTATTGCTACCAACAACTAGGTTGAGTATGATGGTGTTGCTGGTCTCCTAATTGGTGCCCTCTACTTGGGTATTCGCCACCTTGGTGTCTTCCTAGACTCCCAGTTGCTTGTCTCCTAGTTGAATAATTTCTACTAGGTACATGATCCTTACCTCTTTAGAAGGTTCTTGTGCACTAGAAAATTGGTTAGATATTTTGAATCCATTTCTTTCATACATGTTCACATAAGTCTCAATAGTGTAGCATACCAAATGGCTAATGATGTTCTAGAGTGGCACATCAACCATTGCATATAATAAAGTAATTTCATCATGCATCATCATTTAGTCATGCATACATATTTCATATACATCATATAGCCATCATCATCATCATATAAAAAGACTCATAAACAAACAAAGAACAAAACTCTTAAAAAGACATAAAAAGTGCATCCACACACACACACACACACACACACACACACACACATACATATATATCATGTCATAATATTCAGTACAAAATTAGAAGTTCCATAAGCTTTCTCAACTGATCATACATATAGTACAAAAATCCCCATGCACCACTGCATCGAGGGGAAGCATCACTAGTTGCTAGTCAGAGTAATCCTCCTTAGTGCCTTTCTCCACCTCATCGAAGTCCTCCTTGTCCTCCACCAGCAAATCACCCTGTGCTGCAACTCTGACATACTTAGCAGTGACTGCGATCCTACTAATCAGGGGGATCCACTCTGAAGGAGCATAGTAACACATGGTGATCAAGTCGTCATCGAGATGCTGCCATCCATCATCGATAACCCCCTCTATTAAGTGCTCAACATCGAGTCGTAGTGAGTCTATTGCACTCCAGCGCCTCCTATGCCTGTGAGCAGGTGGATCCAAACCCCATGCCTCTGATAACTTGCTGGAGGATGTGACCTGATGTATACACATGCAAACAGTATGTCATCAGTATCTATCACACACATAAACTGGATACCACTAAGCTAGTAAAACTATATATGAATGAAACCAAAAAAATCATCATGTATATGTACCGTTGGGTCCCCAGGCTTGGCTGGGTGGTCGAGGTATCTCCAGGTCTCCCCGGTAATCCATCCCAGCATATGGATATTCCTCTATAAGGACTAGTAGCTATCACCACTATATGAAGAGATCCAGGGTGAAAAAATGGCCCACCAAGCTGCCTCCCTCCCTGATCATCATCTTGCTCCACCTCCTTATGCAAGGCTCGTGAGGTCCTCCCTAATACACGGCCAGATGTGGTCGTAGTGTAGGAAGTCGCTCAAATAATATTGAGCACAAGAACAAGGGGAAACAAAAATTCCCTCCCACCGAACTAGCATGGTTCAGCCCATGTCGAGCCTGAGTCGAGAACATCAGGGCCCACCCAAAGTAGGTGCCCCTCAGTACACGCTCCACCATCTAGAGCTAATCACCTAAGATATTGTGCGGTCTTGGTGATCCCAGTATATGCAGCACCATCACTGCTATAGCTCAATTATGAAGACTCTCAATGTCACACACCAATTTGTATGACAAGTGCACCGATGCTGAGGCATAGCAATGTCAATCGCAAAAGTCGTCCAATGACACCCCATGTGCGAGCTTCGGCGTAGTGCCACCGATCACACCCAAAACTGGGAGTCTAGTCAAAAAGTACACATCGGGGGACATGATCTCTATCCACTCCCCCTGGATGATAAAAGACTTCACCTCCCGGTCCCAAGAGCTCACCAGCTTTTCTAGAAATAGCTTTGCTGAACGCATAAGTGGGATCTGGAAGAACTTCCACAAACCACACTAAGCGATAAAATCCTGCACCGCATGGTCATTCTGTACCTCCCCTCAAAGGTTCCCAATGTCTCACTCCCACCATGCCACCTGAGGCATCCTGCACATACACATAGTCCCTGTTAGTTCCATTCATGCACAAAAACTCATTCTAGGTTAAGTTTCCCTTGTTAGTCCCTTTTGTATGACCTAAGTGACTCAAAAACCCTAAATAGGAGTGATTGGGTCGCTTTTACCCTCTGAATGGGTGCGACCTGAGTCACGCATGTCTCCTCAACAGGTGCAGCTGGGTCGTGTCTATCAGCCCTATAAGAGAGACCTAGGTCATGCCTTTTCCCTCGAAAAAGGTGACCTGGGCCCGAGAACCCTTTGGGCTTGGCTACGACCCCGAAGTGAGCAAAAACACAAAGTAATCCAGAGAAATAGGCTGGTTTGTTGAGAGCTCTTACTTGTAAGTCACAACTCGAAAAAATTTGGGTCCAAACGTAAGAAAAAAATAGTTGTGTTCGGGGGTCCTCCACTCCAACTCAGCACTGAACAGTAATAATGACACATGTAATGTGATCTCCCCCTGTTTATAGGCATCCATTTCATCTAGTTCTTCTTTCGTGCATCACAGAGTCATCCAGTGTCCATTTGAGACATCGTTCACACCACCGGATTCAGTTTTATGTCCTCTATATTTTGATGAGACCCATGTCTCGATCTCTCCCTTGGAATTTTTGTTCCATCTCCTAGAAGTCACCTTGATTTGTGTACCATCATGTGAATGACCCCATGCACGTACTGGCATGTTCACGAGCCCTCTACTCCATCCATACTGCACAGTTGGCCTTATTATATTGCCATCCATCCTCCCGCATGGAGGCCCCATTAGTGTTCCTTAGTTTTTCCTATGAACCATGTTCACAACCTAACCTATTTACATACATTGAACATGTCCCCCTTGCTTGATTGACCATTACGGATTTTCTATTAAGCTCTTTTCTGATTCCTAAAAGAATGGAAATATTGTCGAGCATGCTTACTTCCTTTCATGCTTGTTAAAGTACTTGAAAATGCGTCTATGTGGCCTCATTTATTTCCTTTTTTGGACCACATAGACTATTATAAGAAAAGGATCACCCTAGCATCTTCTAGCTAGGAACATTTCCCTTTGTATCCTTTTGTGATTTCTTGGACATTGGGATCGTATTGTACTGAAAAGCTCATTATGGGTTGTATTTAATCTCTTTTCCATCCCTCTCATAAAGAAAAGATTGTCGAGCAAACTTGGTTTCCTTCATGCTCGTAAAATTATTTGAACGACCATCGATTCAGTATAGGTTTAACCTTTTTCGGCCTGATTGGACTACCAACGATAAAGAAGTCTCCCTTCCCCCAAAGGTTGGGATATCCCTCATTCATATAGTTTTATCCTTTTCCGGGATTAGGATACTATTAATGAAAAATACACCACACCATCGAGCATTTACTTTGTTGGGCTCGCTAAAAATCCATGACATCGTACCATCTTAAGGATACTTCTATCCCTTATTTGTGCTCCTTAAACTATGAAGAAGTCCCAAAGGGTGTCTCTAGGAACCACCACATATGATATCACATTATGGTAGCTTCCCCCCATTGGGTCACCTTTTTTCAGAGTATTTTGCGATGAGTCTTCCTTGGATCCCCTAGATATTCCTATTCCAATTACCTCCCTCAGTATTTTCCATTTGCAGTTATCTTCCCGGTAATATAGTTATGATCCATCTCCCATGAGTCAGTTTCATTTGCTACCATGTCATCCCTGTCATCATACTCTGAACAAAGGAAGTTTGAGTCAGCCATACTCCCCTGCCCCTGTTCCCCCATTCAGTGTGTCAATTCCCTTATTGTTCCACATCTTTGGGTATCCCCCTCATGCTTCTATTCAAGGAAACACCATTTCCTTGATTAGTTGTAGGTATCCCTCTATTGACTTCAGCACGTCTATTCCATACGATAGAACCAGAGGTCCATGTATCCTGGTTTCATCCACCTTATTGATGAGTTCCTTGGACCACTTGAAATGATTCATTAGTGCCTTTCGAGTTGGTTGTGTCTCACATGCTAGACTTTAGCTACATCATCGCACCATTGAGATTCATGCAGGGTATTGGTCCATTCAGTATTTGGTCAAAGACCCTGATTGTCACCTGACTCTAGAACATTGGTGAGTCTATATATGGGACCCATACATTCTCATGTCCGTTGTGATTTCTGGGATGCGTTGGCAACAGTGTTTGGAAGGTCCCCGTGTTATGCTTTCATGTATCTCTAGTACTTGATGTTATATATTTTACCACATAGATTTTGACTCTCATTCATTGAGTCCCTTTAGTTATGTACACTTCCAGATCCAACAAAGCATCAATTGTGATGATATTGCATGCCATGAGAATTCCAGTGTTCCTATGTATCAATTCTTCATATTAGTATTGTATTCATCCTCCCATTGAGGCCACTATTATGTATCATCATTTGTATATGTATTGATCGGCTCCCATATTTTGAGCCTTGACCGCATTATTTATTCTTTTGAAATTGTTACGAGCATGGGTATTCCCGCCTCATCCATATGCATGTCACACATTATATGTAACTTATCCATTTTTGAGAACCAATAAAAAACCAAAATCCACCGTAGTTCAAACAAGGAATCTCCACTTCTTCGTGGTTGTCTCCAGTATCTGTACTATTGTAGCCATTTTCCCATGATCCTATGATGTTTATCGGCCATACGATGAGCTCCTGCCCTCATACATCAGGGGGAAATTTGTTAACACTAAAAAGTGTTCACCTAGATCTCCATGGTCTAAACCAAATACATACGTCATATTCCCACCATATTTCCCTCATCTTTACCTTCACAATTGTATTTGCACAAAAAATGGTCCAAAAAATCATTATTCCTTCCCATAAATGAAGGGATGATGAGAATTTATTATGGTTTATCCCCACTCTCTCCCAAAAAGGGCCAAAACCCATAAAAAAGAGAATGGATAAAAAAACCATAGATAAATACTATGGACAATAATATACCATGGGTCATTACCTTGGGTCAAAAAACCCTAGGACCATACTATAAATACATTGTGAAGGACTCTCCCAAAACACTTTTGGATCACTTTTTGCCATTTTTCCATCAGTCGCATCACATATTTTTCCTTCCATATTTTGCCACGCCATTTCCTGCGGTGTATGTTGAGTTCACTCCATATCCATTTGGATCCATTCCCCTCACTTGAAAACTAGTTGTGGACGAGATTGGAGAACCAAACCATGGAGCTGCATAACCACTTCTAAGGATGGCTACGGTGGCCCATTTTCAAAAAGGCGTGTCTATTTTAGTTTTCTGCATTAGTTAGTTTATATATATGTTAAAACCCTTAAAAAATATTTCTTGTTATTGTTTCTTTATTGTTATTGTTGAAGTCTTATTTATGCTCTGGACGAGCTAAGGTTGGTGCATCTGCATGTAGTAGGGGAGAAATCCCCACTGCAAGAACTGAACAAAACTGCATGCAACTCAATGTAACTGAACAGAACTAGTGCTTCTCCATCAGTGTTTATTTCCAACAATCACTTGCATAAACTAAGGATTTGATTCCTTACTTAACTGAACTTTGTTTACCATAACTAATACTCAACTGATATCTAATCAATTTGAGCTCACTTGGTGGCAACATGGGAAATTCAAATTCTCTCTCCATCTCTGTGCTTATATTAAATATCTTTTCATGGTCCATATGTGTTTTCATAAATTATATATCGTATCATACTCATAAGATTGTTTCCGAACCTATGATCATATGTATTACCTCGGGTCATATAGTCACATGCTAAAGTAAATCACTCTAGAGGTAGTTAATCCCTAAAGGAGACTTGTAGCACCTATTTGACCATGACTAGCCATACATCACATAGTATATACTTTACATAGTAAAGTACACAACCTCACAACATGAGGATATTTGTATAACTTGATATTACTTACAAGTATATTGTCTTGATATTACTCATAAGGCTCAACTTGATATTACTCACAAGCTTTACTCACTTGATATTACTCACAAGTCTATTGTCTTGATATTACTCACAAGACTAGAGAATGGCTCCTAATGTTGTAATCTCAACACTCCCTCTTAGTGAGGGAGAAATTCTCTTCCATACCAAGATTATCTCGAAAGTGTTTAAACTTTGTCACATATATAGGCTTGTCACAAATGTTCAATCTACTCATCAGTACCTATGTACTCGAACTCATGACCATGACTTCAATGAAGTAAAACTTCATCTCGAATGTGTTTTATCATAAAACACATATAGGGTTTTCTAGAAGCATTGACTGTTAACACCTAATGACTATAGGCTCAAGTATTTCACCCTATTAAGTAGCTTCCCAAGATACACTACTCCTTAGTATGTAGTACTATCCACAAAACACATTTTGCTTATGTAGTACTCTCAGGCATACATCTTGCTTATGTAGTACTAGTCGCAATACACTTAGCTTCTGTAGTACTAGCCTCAAATTATATTGATTATCTTAGGATAAAACAATAGTTGGATAACACAATCAAATAATAGGTCTGCCATGTATCAAATACAATAAAGAGCCTATTCTAATGCACCTCAAAGGTACTCAAACATATGATTAGTAGTAAGCATAAAATACAACAGGCCTACTGAAAGACCAATCAGCTACTTACACAAAGTAGCATCATATGGATCCGATCCAGAATAAAGTTTCTCTAAACTAAAAACCATGGATTTTTAAATCCATCACATACAACATTATACAACAAATGTGTAATAACATGCAGAAAGAAAGACTTACCTTTTCTTTCACTCTTCAACAAAATTTGTTGACTTCTTAATCCTTTTTGAGAAAAAAAAGAAGTTTGAGACTTAATTTTCAAGAGTACCCCATATTTCAAGAACATTTAAAAAAAAATCTTGATCAGTGTTGAACCCTATGGTTCTCCCTTGCTGATGGTTTGTAGGTGGATCGGTTGTTGGAGGAAGAGATCTGGATCTCCATTGCTGGTGGAGTGTGTGGCTTAACGTGCTCTCCAATCTCTGGCTTGCTGGGATTGTAGCTCGAGCATCTCTGGATCTGAGTTCTTTGTGCTGAGTGTGTTCCAAGAAGAACTCAGGCTTCAAATTGCATCCTCTATGGTGGATTGAAAATCAAGAGGGGAGTAGAGAAATGAAGAAACTCTGAGCTCAATTTTTTTATTTTTACGTGCTCCAATTCTCTGGATTGTTGAAGACATCTTGATTTTGGTTCAATCTCTCTATATGGAGGTTGACTTAGTTCGCGTCTCTCTTGGATGTATTGTGCATATGCTACTTCTTTTCATTCTGTAGTTTTAAACCTCTCTGCAAATCTTGTATTCAAGAATTGCATCCATTTAAAGATCCCTTACGCCTAGAAGATTTTGGTTCAGTGGGCTGGCTTGCCAAGGCTGGATTGTTGTTGATCTCCTTATCTGTGAAGGAGTTTTTTCCTGCATGAAGGAGCTCTTGAAGTTCTTTGTTAATCGATTGCAGGGATGCTTCTTATTTTTCATTTTTGGTGGAACTTAAGAACAAAGAGGTTCCAAGTCCCGAGATCTCTCAATCTATTGTTTTGTAGGGTGCATTTGCAGGGCTCAGCTTCTAGACAGAGTATGCTGAAGGATTCTGTATTCTTGAGTGTAGATCTCTGGTGAGGCCTTTTTGAGCTGGAAGAACTTACCTCTCCAGTCTTGTTCTGGTGGCCCGTGCCTTATGGATTCCATAGGGGTTCCTCCATTGCCTCTTCCTCTTGACCTTGATGCATTCAAGAGATTTATTGCTACTTGTGGCAAGAGGAAAGGGGGTCCTTCGCAAAAATTTGTTAAGAAAGTAGACGTCCCCTTGTTCGAACTTCCTACTAAACGGACTTGTCGAATGACTCTAAACCCTGTTGAGCGTGTGATTATTGGGAAATTCACTGGCCTCCGGCCCTCTCCAAAGGCTATTGATGGATGGGTGCAGAGAAACTGGAGGCCCTTAGTATCTGAAGGTATTCGAAATCACTTTGTCTGAAAAGGATATTATGCCTTTGTCTTCGACTTTACTGAGGATCATGACCTCATTTTTAGAAAGGGTCCATACTTCATGGGACCCCAGGGGATTTATTTGAACAAGTGGTCGCCTTATTTTTATCCCACTCAATATGTTCCATCTATTGTCCCTATTTGGGTAAGGCTCCCACATTTACCTTTACACTGCTGGAACTCAGAATCCCTTGAAACCATTGGGAACAAGCTTGGTAAATACATCGATAGGGAAGAAAGGAAAGATCAATTTTCATGTGTAAGAATATGTGTCGAAGTTGATTTGGAGATAGGAATTCTCGAGGAAATCAAGATAACAGTATTTGAATGGTATTATATCCAGGAGCTATACTACGAACAAATTCCATTCAAGTGTCGGTTCTGCCATGGTTGTGACCATTTTTCCTGAAATTGTAAGAAAAAAATCAGAAGAGGAACTTGCAAAAGAGAATGATGATCAATGGACCCAAGTCCAGAAAGTAGGAACTTCCAATCATGACCCTAGAAAGAAAGGTAAAGAAGGAAAGACTATGAAAGGAGTCACTACTGTTGGGAAGAATCTTTCTAAACCTCAAGCTGCAGAATACCCCAATGCACCCTCCAATCATTTTGTTGTTCTCAGTTCTCCTAAAGCTCCTATTCTTAAAGAGGGTGAATTGCAAAAATTCGAAGAGCAGGATACTGAACCCAAAGTAAATACAGGACCAATGGAACAAGCTGGAGCATCTAACTCAAATTTACCTAGGTTAGGTGAATCCATGCAACAAAGCCACATTTCTCAAAATGGAGCCAAACCTTCTCCTTCTTATGCATATATAACTAGGAAGAAGCAGGTTGATAGCACACGCTCCTTTGATAAATATTCCATTGAGCAAATTTCCAAAAAGGCTAGAAGGAAGTCTCAAAAGGAAGCTCGAGAAGAATAGGCTGAGAGGCTAAATATGCAAGGCATCTAGTCCACCATTGAAATGTCGCTTGGAAGGAGCAAGAGGACTAGGCCCCCAAAGGGAGTAATTACTCCCTCTTGACTGGGTAAGGAATGCATATCGTCTATTGGAATTGCAGTGGATTGGGGAACCCAATCAAAGCTGAATCAGTCAAAGATTCAATAGAATGGTTCCTTCTGAAATTCTCTTGCTTCAAGAGACTAAGATAGAGGATGAATATCTACTTCTCTTAAGTAAATCAAAATGGAAATTGAATGCTGGAAATGTTTTTAGTGCAAGAGGCACCTTTAGGGGCTTAGCAACTTTGTGGTGTGAATAAAAATTTTAGCTTAAAATTTGGTTTGCCACCCAAGATTGGATTTTTACAGACCTCTTTCATATCTCAAGTAAGAATGCTTTGGCCCTCTTTAATCTCTATGTTCCAGTCAATTTCATTGAAAAACAAAGAGTGCTGGAAATTGCTATTAGACTTCTTAGAGTCCAACTCTCCCATAAATACAATAGTAGCAGGAGATCTTAAAATTTCTTTTTCCCCAAATGAGAAAAAAAGTTGGACTCTACAGCAAGGATCATTTTCAAGACATGGTGGAGGATTTGATCCAAGCTTGTGATCTGAATGACATAAAACCCAAGAAAGGACGCTTCATGTGGTCCAATAACAAAGTTGGTTCGACCAACATTGCTTCCCGTCTCGACAAGTTTCTTGTTCATAGCACATTGATGGATGGGAATTTCATCATTTCATTAAAAAAATTTCCCAAACTCACATCATATCATCATCCCATTTCTCTGTTGTTTGAAAAAGAAGACGACCTTGGGCCAATTTCGTTTCGTTTCACCCCCCTGTGGATTGAGAGAAAATGATTTATGGATATTGTGTCTCAAGCGTGGTCTCATTATGTTGACGGATCCCCCAGTTTCCTGTGGGAACATAAACTTAAATCTACTAAATATGATTTGAAAAATTAGGTTAAAACACCTCTTCATACTCCAACTATCAGCAAGCAAGAGAGAGTGGTCGAGTTAACAACAATTCAGTTAGGAATGGAAGAGAGAGAAATCACCAAATATCAGTTAACTATGGAACAATTTTCTCAACTTAAAACCTCGCAATCTTTCCAACAGGAAGAGGAATATCTTTGGCTGAAGTCTCGAGTCTCTGGCTGAAGGCGGGAGATAAAAACACTACCTTCTTCCATCATCAATGGAGGGCTAAACTGTCTCAAAATCACATCTCGTAAATCTCCACTAGAGAGGGGGGTATCATTTAAGGTCAAGATCATCTAAAATAGGCTACAAGTAGGCACTTTTAGCTCTTGTTTGAGGAAGCTGGCCTCTCTGATGGTGAAGTGTCTTCATAATTTTTAGATTATGTTCCTTCTCTTGTCATTACAGAGGATAGTTACGATTTAAAGAAACCCTTCATTGAAAAGGAAATTTTAGACGTCATCTAGGCAATGGAGCCAAATAAAGCTCCTGGGATGGATGGATTTTCTTTCCATTTTTATAGAGTGTGCTGGAACATTATCAAAACATATATCATCCACATGGTGACAGCCTTCCAAAAAAAGCTAAAGTGGGAGGGTGTACTAATTCTACATTTCTTGCTCTAATTCCAAAGGAAGTTAATCCTTCTTCTTTTGATAGGTTCTGTCCCATTTCGTTGTGTAATTCCTCTTCCAAGATCTTAGCCAAACTTCTAGCCAATAGATTCAAGCTCTTGTTAGGTAAGTTGATCTCTACTCTTCAGGGGGGATTTGTAAAAGGTAGGCACTTAGTTGATAATGTAATCCAAGTCCATGAAGCTCTTCATTCAAGTTTCTAAAGGAAGGAGAAAGGAATGTTAATTAAGTTGGATATGAAAAATGCCTTTGATCAAGTAAAGCTTCCCTTCCTCTATGAAGTCCTTCTCTCTTTTGGATTTAGCTCCCAGTTTGTGAATTTGATCAAAACTTGTACAGATAGGTTATGGATTGCGCCTCTAGTCAATGGTAGACCTCAAGGATGTCTGATGTCACATTTTCTATACATCTTGATGGCAGAAACTCTCAGTCGAAAACTTTCGGCTGAAAAGGAAGTTGGTTACATCCCAGGCATTAAGATTGCTAGGGGAGTGGACCCAATCAACCATTCCCTCTTTGCGGATGATTCTATCCTTCTACGAGGGGCCTCTTTGAATATTTCTTGGGCCTTTAATGAAATTTTTCAAAAGTTCTGCATAATTTCAGGAGCCTTGATCAATAATAGCAAAAGTATTTTTTATGGCTAGAATGTAGATCATTCGGTAATTTTTTGAATGAAAAACTTCTTGGGATTCCCTAGCTTTGACAAGTGGGAGAAGATAAAGTATTTGGGGCTTCCTTTAACTCTTGGATCATCTCCTCCTCTTTGGCTTGAAGTGCTAGCTAAGATAAAAGCCAAAATCGCTTCTTGGGAAGGTCAGTGGTTAACCAAGGTTGGAAAATTGATTTTGATAAAGGCATTTCTTTCAACTCTACTTATCTTTCAATCCCGTTTGCTACTTGCCCCTAAGCAGGGATAATTTTAAGGAACCATACTTATTTTAAAGTGTAAAAATGTTGGCGAATATTACCAATTCTTAAAACGTCAACTATAAAATATTTGGTGATATTTTATAAAAAAAAAATTCAATTTCTAAGGATTTTATATCATTTATATAATAATTTGGCAATTTTTAGGGTGAAAACATTTCACCCCATCAAAATTGGGTTAAATAGGGCTTCAAAAAATGCAAAATGGTGAATCTTTTTTTGGAGAAAAACATGGGAAAATAGCCCATGGGATAAATTTCGCCCCTAAAATGATCCTTTCCCCTATGTCTATCTCAACTTAGATTCTAAAATTTGGAGAGACTTTCTATGGAATGGCAATAAAAGAAGTTAGAATAAGATGCATTTGGTAAGCTAGGAAATCCTTAAAATACCTATTTCAGAAGGTGGATTACAAATTCGTGACCTCGATCTAGTGAATCTGGCTTTGTGAGGTAAACTTATTTGGAAACTATATGTGGAAAAAATTCACCCCGCCAACAATATATTTAGGATGAAATATCTTAAGGGAAACTCTTTGAGAAATATAACAACCTGTACTACTCCCACAGGAACAACTATCTAGAATTCTTGCATAAGAGGTATTGGCAATTTCAATAAACAACTATATAGAATCCCTGACAATGGGAAGAGGATCATCCTCTGGGAAGTTAAAATATCAGGAAATCTTTCTCTTTCCTCTATTATTTATTTAAAAGAGATTATGGACTGGTCAACTAACAAACCCCTTCTCTGCTTAGCTGATATTTGTTCTTGGGACAACATTGGAAACAATGCTGGTTGGTCTTTCCCTAAGATTCTAGACCACCTCAGCTCCCAAAAAAATTTGGTGCTCTCCTCTCTTTCTGGTCTTGATCTAGTTCATAGCTCCTATAACGACAGCTGGGTTTGGGGAAAAACTGCTTTTGGGGAAAAACTAGTTCTTACATAGCTGCAAAAGGTTTTATTGATTTACAAGCTTCTCCCCTACGATTTGGAAAACAGTCTGGTCTTCGCACTATATTCCCAAGGTGAATTTTTTCTCTTGGTTTCTCTTGCACAATAAGGTGCTAACTGATGATAATTTGTTAAAACATGGCTTCAATGGTCCTTTTTAGTGTTGTTTTTGCAAATCATCCCTTGGAATGACATACCATCTCCTCATTGGTTGTGTCTTCTCCAAACTAGTGTGGGATTTGGTGCTCCACAACTCCACCTTTTCTGTCCATGTCCACTCTACTGTCAACACGTTATACCTTTCCTAGAGTGAATGATGTCCTCAAAAAATTGATAAATCACCTGATTGGCACAAGCATTGGTACTCAATCCTGAAGATTACATTGTGGAAGATGTGGATTGCCAGAAAAATTGCATATTCAACAATCTGAACCAAAACCCCTAGATCGTGGCATTCAAAATCAAATCCTTAATTGTTGAATAAGTAAGAACCACGATGTCCTCTTCTTCCCTACCTTGTGAATTTTCAATGAGGTTGGGCTTCAACCCTCAAGGTTTGATAAATTTTGTTTGTTTCAAACCTGTCAGCTCTCCTCCCTGGCATTTTCATGGAAATATGGATGCATTCAAATCATTATGGATGAGTTCCTCTTCAGTGGATTTTTTTTACAGTGCATCCAAGGGGAATCCTGGGATCTCAAGTGCTGGGGGTTTGGTTATCTCTCCAGATAGATTGATCAAATTCGGTTTTAGCTGGGGTCTTCGTATCATGTCAAATAACCAAGCTGAAAGTTATAGCCTCCTTATGGTGAGTTAGATTGATAAGGAGAAAGGATTCAAGTCAATTCAAATTTTCGGCAATTCTGAGATGTTGATTAAAGCATTAAATTCAGCTAACTACTTTAATAATTCTACCTTGAATAAATCTCTGCAGAGAATTCAGGATGTTCTGAAAGAATTTGACATGGTCATTTCCTTTCACATCCTTCGGGATCTAAATAATCTCGCAGATGCCTTGGCTAATAAAGAATTCTTGTTGTCTCAAGGGTTCCTTGGCATCAACGGTGAATCCAGTTATTTTCACCCTATTCCTTAATTGTGATTCATGAAGGTGTAATTTGCCTAAATGATTTATTATCTTCCTCTCTGTAAGAATTTGTATAGTCTCGGGCCCTTTCGAAGTATTTCTATTTGATTGCATAATTGGTTGATTGGCAGTTGCCAAAACATACCTGTGATTTTTCATAAAAATAAAAATTATCCGTTTGAGTTAAAAAAAAATATTGACTTCTTGAATCTTCTATTATCTAGAGAATTTCTTTGTGAGCATGCCATTCTCTGTGGTGTTCTTCAAGTCATGATCACTTTCTCAGTGATCCTTCTCTTTATATTTGCAGCACCACAACTACCTCTCCGAGAGGTTCTAACCATCCAGAATATAAATAGTCTTTGAGAATTTTGACCATGTCTCTACTCATGTGGATGCTCTCCACAAGCTATCACAACCCAAGCTTGTCCTAGACAGAGACTTAATAAGAATGATGGCAGTGTTGTTCATCTATGGATATTTACCATGTCTCAAATATAACTGACTAGAACCATCAAAATATTTACTGCTTTTCAACATTCTCTATTTAGAGAAACACATGTGATCTTCATCAATCACTATACTAGTCATATTTCATATATAAGTTTGAAACTCTATTTACTGATCAAGACATATCTGAGTCCACATACACTTATACCAAGTAGGTACAACAACACATGCTTTGTACATGTCTATGTACAAACTGCAAAGCACATAACATATCCTGGTACCTGGGGCTAACCAAATACATCTTCGATTGACTTGAAATCCTCCAAATATGAAATAATAATTATGAAATTTCATATTTACCTTCATATGTGTGGCCATGGATTTGTAGTCCATCATCCCGAAACTATTCAGGCTCTTTTACTGCACATTTTCCTTAACTGAGGAAAATATTTGTCTAGTGATTTCCACACCACTAACCATAAGAGTTATAACAAGATTCTTGAATACATTTCTCTGCTTCCTTCTGAATATGAGCATCATGCATATCTCCTTTTTACAGGAGGTACATTAATCAATTACACCGGTTCTTCAGTAGCTAGCAAGAATAGCAACTCCCTCTCACCATGTAAATGTTGAGAATCATAATCTGGGTCCTCCATCACGGAGACTTATTCTCATCTATATATGAAGCTCTTATTTGACACGTGAATTTAAATAAGATATAATATATTCAGGAGTCTTCACATCTATCATAATAGAATTAAGCCATCTATTTTGCTTGCTTCCTAAGAGACATAGGAACCTACCGAACTATTCTCTTTCAGGATCAGCCATTAGAATGACTCCACATTCATGTCCTTCTTTACTTGTAGGTAAGGGCATATCAATTTTCCCTACAAGACAAATTATTCTAATGGTTAGAACCATTTCATAATCATGAATTTTATTGACATGAAATACTCTCAATATACTGATAAAGATTTACCTAGTTATGTATAGATATTGACAAACCGATTTATCATAAACCATTATAATATTATGTATTGATATGAAGCCCTATACCATTCCAAAAATTAATTTTATGAAATAAATATACAGCCCCATGTTCATATCTCATGAGGTGAGCATGAAGCCCTATATCTAGCCAATCATGTAGTCTTATGTTCACAATTTATGAAACAATCATGCTTCCTTATATCATGTCTTATGATTGATGTTTTCAGACTTATATCAGTCCTAAAGAAGTCTTATATCAGTCCTATATCATCTCACAAAATTTGGACTCGTGAGATTGATAACATTCCAATAAAGATAGAAAAATGCTAAACACAATTCCAAGTCCAGGAATACAGATTGTAATAAAACAAAATCCGATTTTATCAAAAGCATATGATAATCAAATAATCATGCAGCCCAACATTCATATCTCATGAATCAATCATGCAGCTCTATATTCATATATTTATGAAACAAGCATGCAACTCTATATTCATATATTTATGAAACAATCATGGATCCTCTATATTCATATTTTATAAAATAATCATGCATGTTCTATATCACTATAATGAAAACATTCAAAAGAATATAGATCTAAATAGCATATAATAAAAAATTTGGATACTTATATTTTTATTGTTTTGCATGCTCCATCTTTATCTCTGCTTCCTTACGGAGTATTGTAGTCCCTCGGTCTTGATCTCTTTGCAAATTTGAGCGCATGCAGGAGGTAGTGAATATCTGCATGGAGAAACTGGATCCCATGCAACCCAGAGTGAATGTTCTTCTTCAAATAAAACTTCTTCCAAAGATCATCCTCTTATTTGGATGAGATATCAACTCTATGAGGCTCTCATTATACACAAAATCCATTGAATAATGATAATATCCAACTTACAGCTCTTGGGGTTGTTCCATCAATTCATCCACTTTGGAAAAATGGCCATAACATGATTTTTGATAATTTCATGTTCAAATACCTGATAGTATCTCTCAAACAGTTGCAAATTTTTGAAATAGTCTCAAGAATAATCTAAATCAGCCCATTTCGGAAGTGGGTTTTTAACCACTTTGTTTGATTCCTCACGGATTGATCAAAACATCACCACGAAATTTGTCTCCTGAAAAGTGACAAAAATGGTGCATATTGACTTGCTCTTTAATTTGCCATGCATAAAGAGTCTTCACTCACTGAGGTAAAGTAGACATCTATATCATGCTCCTGAATGTAACTGAATAGAACTGAATGTAACTGAACATAACTGCATGCAACTCAATGTAACTGAACATAACTGAACAGAACTACATGCAACTCAATGTAACTGAACAGAACTAGTGCTTCTTCATTAGTGTTTATTTCCAACAATCACTTGCATAAATAAAGGATTTGATTCCTTAATTAACTAAACTTTGTTTACCATAACTAATACTCAACTGATATCTAATCATTTCGAGTTCACTTGGTGGAAACATCGGCAATTCAAATTCTCTCTCCATCTTTGTGCTTATATTAAATATATATGCATGGTCCATATGTGTTTTCATAAATTATATATCATATCATACTCATAAGATTGTTTCCGAACCTATGATCATATGTATTACACCGGTTCATATAGTCACATGCTAAAGTAAATCACTCTAGGGGTAGCTAATCCCTAAAGGAGACTTGTAGAACCTATTTGACCATGACTAGCCATACATCACATAGTATATCTACTTTACACAGTAAAGTACACCACCCTACAACATGGGGATATTTGTAGAACTTGATATCACTCACATGTCTACTGTCTTGGTATTACTCACAAGACTCAGTTTGATATTACTCACAAGATTTACTAACTCACTATTACTCACAATTCTATTGTCTTAATATTACTCACAAGACTCAGTTTGATAGTACTCACAAGCCTTAAAACATCACCACCTCAATCATATGAGGATATTTGTAGGACTTGATATTACTCACAAGTCTATTGCCTTGATATTACCCAAAATATTGGATAATGACTCCTGATGCTGTAATCTCAACAAATAAATCAATGCTAAAGAAACATTTAATAAGAATGTTGTAGGTCTCGATGCTTGTTAGACGCATGATTGATGAATGGGAGTCTAAAGTTGTTTCTGATCATTTGGCCTCGGGAAGAAACAGTGGAAAAATAAATCACTACTGAATGATTAAAAACATGATGGCCATGTTGATGGAAGACCTAACGAACAAGTGGAATGGTGCCAAGGACTTGGCGTAGAGCATGTGTACCTATCTTAACTAGACTGATGCACACCTAAGCACCGTGGAAGAGAATTTCAATTGGAGGACCTATACTATTTTTCATAGAAAGGATAACGCTGAAGGTAGTGGCAACATGGACCAGCGGGGGACGGGCAGTGAGACCTCAGCAACTGCTGGAAAATCCACTGATCTGGTATATGAGCACCTAGATAACACCAGGATCATGACGTCGGTAAAGCGTTTCTGTGAGGCTCCAAACAATGCCATTACCGCTCAACTACTTCAGGAGATTGAACCTTCAAGTCGACTGAATCATGAGGATGAGTATGGACCTTTTTCAATCTTAGAGGAGACGCGAGAGGTACTTGCTGGAGATGCTACACCCTAGACGCTTCACCTCCATCCCTTGTTCCCTCTGTGACTCATAGTTTTTCTCGTTTTCTTTGTTTTTAAAATGTGTAATTTTCATGTTTGTCCCCAGTTACTTTCTAATCTGTAATATGTTGGTCGATGAGCATAGTTATGGGAAGAGTATACTTTTCTACTTTTCAGAAAAAACCAACAGGAACTCTAGTTTTTTTTTTATCCGGGAGGATCTAAAAAGGACAATTTTCAAAATCCTCATATTGCAAAAAAAATAGTACCATGTCGAATAGCTCATCAAGTCGATTCCAATGGTGCAAACGGTGTGTCAAACGGACTCCGGATGCAAAAGATATTGCGTTTTGAATTTTGGCCCCAACAGGGAAAATTTTGGCTGAAGTGCCACGTGGCACTCCCTCAAGCTGCCATGTGGTAGTCAAAAAGTGCATTCTTCTGACATGGCATGCTAAATGGCATGATGATGTGGTATGATGACATGGCATGCTGATGTGGCATGATGACATGGCATGATGATGTGGCATGGTGACATGGAATGATGAAGTGGCATGATGAATAGCATGCATGCATTTGTGCTTGAAATGAGTTTTAGGACATTCATGCATGTACTCATGAGAAATTGTAAAATGATGAATATTTTAAGTGAGTGGAAAAATTACTCACATATTACTCATTTATTTTATTCCTTGAGTTGTTATGAAGTTAATGCATGGTTGTAACCAAAAACAAACATGCCATATTTGTAAAGAAGTTGTAACAAGTTGGTTTATGGTTGAAAAACCAACATGCTATTTAAAAAAGGGATTTTGTTATGTAATGGATTATTGTTGGATTTTGTAAATGTCATTATGGGGAAGTAACTAAATGTGAAAACCCATGGGCATGTGGGCATGAACCATATTTTTGGTTTATGTTCTTAAAATCCAAACCAATTTGTAACTAATCCCAATTTGGAGAATCACATGTATCATGACACCAAGAGTAGCTTCTCTTATTTAAGCACTTGTCATGTGCATTTGAAGGGAGCTCAAGTTTGGAGAGATGTAGCCCATAGAGGAAGCAAGCATCTGAGAGGCCCCATTGGGGGTCTCCATTGGAGAAGCTCATGGAGAGGCTCCAAACTTGTAGTTCCAGCTCAGAGAGCAAGCATGGATCCATTATGTCTGAATATGATCTAGCATAGGAGACAAAGAAGCAGAGTCAGTTCGAGGGGGCAACATTTCAGTTTGCATTTGAAGGCAAGTAGCGACCATCTACACTCTCATTTCGAAGGACAAAGGTGAAGGGATTGGTTGGTAAGAGTGTGACTATGGTTTTATTGATGCACTTGTCATGCAAACATATTTTTGTCTATTGAGACTATCTTGGAAAAGATCGTGTGGTGTAGCTCGAGGTTCGTGGCTCGTAGAGTCAGTTGAAAGAGTGCAATTTGAAACATTATGCAAGTCTTTGATCCGCTCGAGGTTCATGGCTCATAGAGTCAGTTGAAAGAGTGTGATTGGCTATATTGGGAAAATATCTTCATGTCCAAGTTTGGCAACTTCTCGAGACAAAGGAGGCAGGCATTTGCTTGCTTGATTTCTGCAGTCTTCTATTGAGTCCTATAGCTTGTGCACTTATGTGACCCATCAGAGGCAGTTATGGTGTGGCGGTAGAGATGAAAAGATGATGAATACTCTATAGGTGAATCCATTGTGATTTATCTTATGTATTTGTGCATCTTTGCAATGGATTCATCACTCTATTTTGGAGTAGGCCCGGAGACGTAGCCAGGAGATCTGGTGAACTCCGTAATCAAATCGTGTCCCTAATGTGCTGGAATGATTTTTCATTTTCATGTGGATTATTCTATGTTACACACTTATATTATGCTCATGTTCACTTTCACTAACGTCAGAAAAACGATCCTATTGGTCCCGATTGTTTCGAGCGGGTTCGATGACTTTTCGGGCTCGCCCCCGGGATCAGATCAAGTGGTATGAGAGCAGGCTGACAAGTGTTGTAGGTTGTGGAATGTTATGAGAAAAAGTTTACAGTGTGAGAAAATCCAGGAATTGGAAGCAGTTTGTGCAGGAACCTATGAAGCAAGAAGTAGATGAGCATACCTGCAAGAAGCTTTTGGGGACCAAAAGCCTTCCCAGTGGGGAGGAATAATCCGGGAGGATCTAAAAAGGCCATTTTTCAAAATCATCATATTGAAACAAAAATAGTACCATGTCGAATATCTCATCAATTCGATTCCAATGGTGCAAACGGCATGTCAAACGGACTCCGGATGCAAAAGATATTGCGTTTTGAAGTTTGGACCCAACAGGGAAACTTTTGGCTGAAGTGCCATGTGGCACTCCCTCAAGCTGCCACGTGGTAGTAAAAAAGTGCATTCTGCTGACATGGAATGATGATGTGGCATGATGACATGGCATGCTAAATGGCATGATGATATGGTATGCTGACATGGCATGCTGATGTGGCATGATGACATGGCATGATGATGTGGCATGGTGACATGGCATGATGAAGTGGCATGATGACTAGCATGCATGCATTTGTGCTTGAAATGATTTTTAGGACATTCATGCATTTACTCATGAGAAATTTTAAAATGATTAATATTTGAAGTGAGTGGAAAAATTACTCACATATTACTCATTTATTTTATTCTTTGAGTTGTTATGAAGTTAATGCAGGGTTGTAACCAAAAACAAACATGCCATATTTGTAAAGAAGTTGTAACAAGTTGGTTTATGGTTGAAAAACCAACATGTTATTTAAAAAAGGGATTTTGTTATGTAATGGATTATTGTTGGATTTTGTAAATGTCATTATGGGGAAGCAACTAAATGTGAAAACCCATGGGCATGTGGGCATGAACCATATTTTTGGTTTATGTTCTTAAAAGCCAAACCAATTTGTAACTAATCCCAATTTGGATAATCACATGTATCATGCCACCAAGAGTAGCTTCTCCTATTTAAGCACTTGTCATGTGCATTTGAAAGGAGCTCAAGTTTGGAGAGATGTAGCCGATAGAGGAAGCAAGCATCTGAGAGGCCCCATTGGGGGTCTCCATTGGAGAAGCTTATGGAGAGGCTCCAACCTTGTAGTTCTAGCTCAGAGAGCAAGCATGGCTCCATCATGTCCGAAGGTGATCCAACGTAGGAGACAAAGAAGCAGAGTTAGTTTGAGGAGGCAACATTTCAGTTTGCATTTGAAGGCAAGTAGCGACCATCTACACTCTCATCCCGAAGGACAAAGGTGAAGGGATTGGTTGGTAAGAGTGTGACTTTGGTTTTATTGATGCACTTGTCATGCAAACATATTGTCATCTATTGAGACTATCCTACAGAATATCATGTGGCGTAGCTCGAGGTTCGTGGCTCGTAGAGTCAGTTGAAAGAGTGCGATTTGCAACATTATGCAAGTCTTTGATCTGCTCGAGGTTCATGGCTCGTAGAGTTAGTTGAAAGAGTGTGATTGGCTACATTGGGAAAATACCTTCATGTCCAAGTTTGAAAACTTCTCGAGACAAAGGAGGCAGGCATTTGCTTGCTTGATTTCGGCAGTCTTCGATTGAGTCCTATAGCTTGTGCACTTATGTGACCCATCAGAGGTAGTTATGGTGCGGCGGTAGAGATGAACAGATGATGAAGACTCTATAGGTGAATCCATTGTGATGTATCTTATGTATTTGTGCAGCTTTGCAATGGATTGGTCACTCGATTTTGGAGTAGGCCCGAATACGTATCCAGGAGATCTGGTGAACTCCGTAATCAAATCGTGTCCCTAATGTGCTTGAATGATTTTTCATTTTCATGTGGATGATTCTATGTTACACACTTATATTATGCTCATGTTCACTTGCACTAACGTTAGAAAAACGATCCTATTGGTCTCGATTGTTTCGAGCGGGTCCGATGACTTTCCGGGCTTGCCCCCGGGATTAGATCATTTTTATAGAATGGGCGGGTGGCCTCATAGTTTAAGGCCCCCATAGCAAGAATTTGATGCACTGTACACAATTTTTTTCTTCTTTGTTAATATGAATTTCTACAATTGCTTACAAAAAAAATAAGAATGTGCAAAAGTTGAACTATTCCAAATGATAATAATTATAAACAAGTGAATATGACACAAAGTGACCAATCCATGCCAAATATAAAAAATGAGAAAACTTTAAGTTGTATATAGAAATTGAGAAAGAACAAGATAATTCATAAAAATATAAAATAATTTAGAATTCACCACATCAATAAATGATTGTCCTTATGAAACATCGAAATAAAAATAGACATCAAAATAAAAATACCATATGAGGAGTGACACAATATATTTTCTAGTAAATAATAGGTCAATAATGACATGTGAAGGTTGCCACATAACAATTTGAAAAAAAATCATATTAAATGTTTATAATTTTATTTTCTATGTTTTAAAAATAAATGCACACTCTAACACATATATGAATCAATAAGCTCATTAACCAATCAGAAAATGGAATGAGTGGAACCAATAATTAAATTCATTTTTAATTTAAAAAAAATCAATTTAATAAATTCTTTTTTGAAAATTGTGGAAAACTTTATAAAAAATTATAAATTGATGATGAACTAATATAAATTGAAGGCACTTTGGATTCAATACAATAATGATTAAAACTTTCTTATATATTTTCTCCAAGAAGATTTCAATCTTATGGATTCTTTGGCTCTCAGCTCTCAAAGTTTTGGAGGATTCAACGACCTATTTCTACGAATCTGGAGTCTGGATTCGGTGGAGACACCTCTCTAGAGTATTTGAATCTTGAACCTAAGTTGATCGTGCTCTTGTCATTGGTTGTTTTGGCATTTGGGGATGTAGAGAACTTGTTTTCGATCCAAGATCACTTGCCCCTGGTGAATCGGTCATTGGAGGAAATTTATCTTACTGCTGGTGGAGGGTGTGTTTGTGCTCTCCTTCTGGGACTATCTACGTTGAGTGCCTTCCAATCCGAGGGGAGTAGAATCAACAAGAAGAACCTTTACTCCTCTACTCTGTTAAAGAGGTCTTGCTCTAGGATATGTTTTAATCGACTATAGGGTTGCTTCTGCTTCTTGAAGAGTCTCCTCTTTTCTTGGTGGCTGCACTTGAGATCTTCTGAGATCATCTCTATTTTGAGGTCATGGTGGATGGAGGGAGCTCCTCCCCTTCCCCTGATCTCAATAACTTTAGGAGACTAGAAGCTTCAGGCAGCAAGCAGAAACTCAACCAGAACTAACAGTATTTCGTTAAGAAGGTTGAAAATATTCCTACAATAGATATTCCAGTGGATCAACCATGCTGAATAACCCTAAATGTTGTTGACCAGGGCCTCATTGGCCAGTTCACTGGGATTTGGCCATCCCCCAAGTAAAATGAAGGGCGGGCACAAAGGAATCAAAAACCTCTCATTTGAGAAGGCATGTGCAACAACTCGACAGGTAAGATATATTATCTCTTTCTTTTTGAAAACTCAGCTGATAGAGATTTAAGCTTTAGAAACGAGCCATATTCCATGGGTCCTCAAGGGATCTACCTGAAAAAGTGGACTCCGGACTTTGATATGAATCAATATGTCCCTTCTATTTTTCCTGTTTGGGTTAGGTTGCCACATCTTCCTCTCCATTGTTGGAATTCGGGATCTCTAGAAGCTACAGGAAACACTTTGGGCAAATATATTGACAGGGTTGATAGAAGAGATCAATATACTTGTGCCAGAATATGTGTCGAAGTGGACTTGGAGGTAGGGATTCCTGAAGTTATCAATTTGACAATAGAAGATTAGAGTCATGTGCAAGAGCTAGATTATTAGAAACTTCCCTTTAAGTGCATATTTTGTCATGGTTATGGGCATTTTTCCAAATCTTTTAAGAAAAAAGTTGAGGAAGAAGTTGTCAAAGAAAAGGGGGATCAATTGACTCAAGTTCAAAAAACTAGTTCAACAAAGCAAGGAAACAAAGCCAAGGGACAAAGAGGATAATTATGGATGGGTAGCAATCCCTCCAAGCAGAAATAGAAAGAAAATGGTGAAAATATGAAAGAAATATCATCTCAAAACAATTTTGAAGTATTGAGCATCCCAGAAGAACAAGTGCTCTTAGTGCTTGAAGAGGGAGAAGTCCCTCCACCTCAAAATCAGACAAGTGAAGAAGTAAAAGGTCTTGCTGAGCCATATCTTATCACTCCTGTGGAAGGACATTCTCCCACATTTGTAGAAATGGAAAAAAAGGAAACCTATGGACAATTCTCGCTCATCCGATGAAGATCCCCTTGAGAGGTCCTCCAAAAAGGGAAAAAATCTCATAAGACGGTTCAGGAGGAAGAATTAGAATGTCTTAAGATGCAAGGAAGATAATCCACTATAGATATGTCAATCAGGAGGAATACTCAAGCCAAACCTTCAAAAGGAGGCCCTCCCCCTTCCGTCAAATAATCAACATCGTCTCTTGGAATTGGAGAGGGCTTGGCATTTCTTTGAAAGATGAAGTTGTTAATGATATTATAAGAATGGCTTCTCCAGATGTTCTCTTGCTCCAAGAGACAAAAATAAATGAGGATAGCATTCTATCCATAAGCAGTAAGAAATGGAAAATAAATGTAGGGAAGGTTGTGAGTTCCATAGGCACTGCTGGTGGAATTACTACCTTATGGACAGAAAATGTTTTTTATTTGGAACAATCTCACACATCGCAACATTGGATATTTTCAGGACTTCGTCACACTCTAAGTCAAAAATAATTTGGCCTTTTTAACCTTTACGTTCCTGTAAAATCCCAGGAAAAAAGAGAATTTTGGAGCTCGTTGGCAACCTTTCTTGCTGCTAACTCTTTTTCAAACATAATCGTGGCTGGTGAGTTAAATATTATAATGAACACTAAAGAGAAATTAGGAGGTGTTTATGGGAGAGATCCCATGCTGAAATTGGTGGATAATATCATATTAACATGGGAGCTAATTGATTTTAAGCCAAAAAGAGGAAGGTTCACGTGGACAAATAACAAAACTGGAGCAGCAAGCATCTTTGCTAGATTGGATCAATTTCTGGTGCAGAGTTGTCTGTTGCTGGATAAAAAAAGTTATTTCCTCCAGTATCTTTCCTAATATTACTTCATACCATAAGTCTATTTTGCTACAGATCAAAGATGAAGAGGACCTTGGCCCCATTCCATTCTGTTTCAGTCCATTGTGGAAAGATAGAGATGGTTTTATGAGTACTTTAACTATGGCATGGGACCTTCTAGCTGTTGGATCACTGAACTTTGTTTGGGAGAGGAAGCTCAAAAACATTAAAGTTGTGTTAAAGTATTGGGTTAAACTCACTCAAAAAAATCGAATCAGTGAAAGCAAAGAAGCCCTGGAAAAATTGGAGAAAATCCAATTAGAAATGGAAGAATCATAAATTATTCCTTCCTTGCTAGATAAAGAGCAAAAAGCTCACTTCAATTCTTTTCGAGGTTTTAGGCGAGAATAAGAATACTGGAGATTAAAGTCACGTAGCACTTGGATGAAAGCTGGAGATCAGAATACCTCTTTTTTCCACAAACAATGTAGAGTCAGACTTTCTCAAAATCATATATCAGAAATATCCTCCCTGTCTGGTGAATTAGCTAAAGGAATTTCTCAAATTAAACAAATGGCTGAAGTTCTTTTTCAGAACCTATTAAGGGAAGATGGCTCCTCTGACTCAGATTTAACCTCTAATTTTTTGTCCAACATTCCTTGTATGGTAAGCGAGGAAGAAAATGATGAGTTAATGAAGCCGTTTTCAAAGCAAGAAATTATTGATGTTATCTATTCCATGGAGCTAGATAAAGCCTGGGGCCCTGATGGTTTCTCCTTTCATTTTTATCGAGTTTGTTGGACATTAATTAGGAAAGATTTACTCTATATTATAAAAGAATTCCAAGCTAAAGCCAAAGTGGGTGGTTGCACAAAATCCACTTTTCTTGCTTTAATTCCTAAAGAAGATAATCCTTCTTCTTTTGATCGATTCAGACCTATTTCACTTTGCAATGCTTCTTATAAAATATTTTTTAAACTATTAGCTAGCAGCCTTACACCTCTGGTTGGGAAATTGATTTCTCCTCTTCAAGGCGGGTTTGTAAAAGGGAGACATATTCTGGACAATGTAATTCAAGTCCAGGAAGCTATGCATTCTAGCTTTCATCGGAAGGAGAAGGGAATGCTTATTAAACTCGATATGGCAAATGCATTTGACAGGGCAAAGCTTTCCTATCTTTACTTAGTTCTCCATTCTTTTGGATTTATCTCTACATTTATAAATTTGATAAAAGATTGCATTAACAAACCTTGGATAGCTTGCATTATTTTGACATCCAATGGCATGATTAACCTGGTTCAAAGATGACTTTTTATCATTTCTTATCAAATCAATTAGAATATCTCTGATGATTCTCAGGAACTTCTTATGGCCATAATCCTTCAACTATTTATATACCGCACCACGGGTATTACTTTTAAAACCCATATTGTCCAATTCATTTGCAACTAGATTAGCTTTGTCTCTGAATCCAGTTCAATATTTTGTTGTCCCAAACATGTTTATCATTTACTTAATCTAAATTGAGGAAAAATTTTCCATTCAAAATTTTGTTGCGCTTGAAATATTTATCATTTACAGAATTTGGGTTAAGGAAAACTACCAAAGGTTCTCAAGATTGTACTTTATAGGTTAGTTTAATGGCACAAAATTTAGTTTGATGGCACAACGATTGAAACCTTTGCACAATGGACATGTTTTTATAATACCAGATATCTAATTTCATCTTTTTCTTCCTAGTCCATGTTGTGTCTTGAATCCTTTTCTCTGGGATATTCTATCCAATAAAGGAAATAGAGTTTGGTTTTCAGAACTCATAGCTATCGCTTGCTCTATATAGGAAACACAAGGAGATAACAAATGCTCAGAAAACAACCCATGAATAGGAAGTATGTGTAAAAAGCCCAATTGTATAGATAGGAAGTATGTGTAAAAAATCACAAAGGATGGCCCTAAAAGTGGGTGAAGAGATGTGAAGTAGCTTAGGGTGTGGTGTTTCTTAGACCCAGGGTGCAAAGAATCTAGGAGTATAGTTTTCATTAGATTGGAGAAAGCACTTTAGGCTATGGATATCATTGGAAAAGAAATGTGCCCAGTATGAGAAAGGTTATCATTACACCAACAAGTGGTTTATCTATACAGTGTCATGCAAGGTTAGTTAGTTGGCACCAAGAATGGGAAGATCAAATAGGTACTTAATTGATACCAATAAACTAGAGAGAACCTCTTCAATTATATTGTCACCAGGCCTGCTTGATGTTTTATCTATAAAGGGAACCTAAGGTTGATGGTGGTTAATGTTGTTGATCAGACTTGTCTGAAGCTACCTGATCACAAGCGGTTTCTTTTATGGTCATCCATTATGAGGTATTTTCAGTGTTTATCCATTAACATGTCATATCTTTACAAATAAGTAATGGTAATTTTATGGCCTTCCACAACCACTTGATATTGATAATACTAGCATTGTGGTCTAGGTGTATATGATGGTGTTGTCAGGTTTGAGAGAAAGGATATTGAAGAGACTAAAGTTCTTAGGTCAGCTATTAATATGGTATTTGCAGAAATGGTTGGAACCTAGAAAAAATAGTGGAAGAGCCATGAACAATTATCCACAAGCATGTTGGAATTTGCATTGACAGAAACTTGAATCAACATATGCCCAACTTTCAAACTGTCATTTGTCAATATAAGAAGACATGCCATTCTCAGTGACTTTTGATGTTTATGTCATTACCTTGTTGACTTACCATCTAACAATGGAATATCTAAGAGGTGAGATCAAGGCTACAATATGTCTATGCTACCATCCAAGGCCATGGAAGAGAGGAATATTTTGGTAATATACTGATCTGCGCAAGGAAAACCAAGTCTATGAGGTAATGTTTTCTATCAAGATCACCCACCTTGGCCAAGTCAATTAAAACAAGGGTTACTTAACGGATAATACATTTATTGATTAACCACTATGTGGTAGTTTTCCCAATATTATGTGACAGTTCCTACTCACAACGTCTCATGGATACAGTGGAAAAGTGAAGTGATTTGTTTATCCCATGATCTGATAGATGAGGGGCCTCAAATACTAGAATTTTGTGTTGGTGTTGAATAAGAGATGTATGCACCTCGTGTCTAGATGATAGGAGAAAGTGATAAGCTAGTTATGTGGGATGAAGAAGAGAATCTATGTTTCCTCATTGTGGGGAGGGGAGTGAAGAAAGGTGAACATGTCTCAAGATTGAGAGAATCTGCTCATATTTGTTGGCTGTAGACTTGGTGTTTTCACTGCTTTGAACCAACAATAATTTAATGGTTCCTAACCTTAGATTAGCTAGAACAACGATTATCCTAGCACTAATCTGCTCATACAATTTCACTGCCTTGAATTCCAACTATCTTTCAAATTTTAACTAGAATATTTCTGATACCTGTCAGTTTGTGTTTGCAAATAGTTGAACAAAAGTTTCTTTGCTATCATTTATGATGCATGGTGCCCAGATCATCTGTCTTTAGGAATAACTCTTGATTTCTTATTTAAGAATCCAAATTTTTCCAAGTCTTTGAAAACTTGAAGCCATAGAACCTTTAGAAGGCTTTTATCTGTATAAAACTTGGTACTATTCCAAAAGATAATCATCTTGTTCAAAACCTTTAACAAATGCAAGCAACTTCAATCCATATTTTATATCAAGTCTCTCCATTACTTGGCATAAGAATAAAGCGATTGAAACCTTTGCATAATGCACATGTTTTTATAATACTAAGCTATCCAATTTCCTCCTTTTCTTCCTGATCCATGTTGTGTCTTGAATCCTTTTCTTTGGGATTTTATATCCAATAAAGGAAACAAAGTCTGCTTTCCAGAACTCACAGCTATCACTTGCTTTATATAGGTAAGGCAAGGAGATAACAAATGCTCAAAAAATAGCCCATGAATAGTAATGACAATAAATTATTTTGACATCCACAGAGTTGCAACTGTCTTGTTCAATGCTATAGTAATCCAAAAAAACATAAAAATCACTTCCAACATACATGAGATAAATATGTACACATCAAAACAATTCTGTTTGGAAATGGGACACTCAATTGGAGCTCCCTGATCAAAATGCAAGGCAAGTAGCAAGACAAAGGCTAGGAAGGAACCCTTCAGCAACATGATCAAACCATGTAGTCATAGGTGATCCAATCCTTGCTCTAATCCTTGCACCAAGCATTTTTAGCTCCCTTTTCGAAAGGTCTTGTTTTACTTGGTATCAAAGGTACCCACACAGTAATAGGGACCTGGGAAGGTGCACTAAGGACTAATGAAACTAATGCAACCATTGTTGGAAAGTCCTCATACGTGATAGAGAGAGTAACAAGTTATTGATGAAGTTAACACCAAAGAAGCATTCATTATAGTCTGTCACCTACTTTAGGGAACATGAGCAAGGACATATGGCTCTGATAAAATGAGATAAATTTTTATTCTCATATCCATTCTCAACCCAAACCTGAACAAACCAAGGTGAATCCTAATAAAACTACTTCAATTGACACAAGGATGTGCAAATCTTTAGCTGCATGACTTTGTGCTGATTGCATTGTTTCCAATTGACATGTTCAATAGTAGGTTAAGTTTCTATTTTTTGCTAATATCCCTAATTCATTCATATAAACAACATCAACAAGTAGGATGCATCACAACCTGTGCATTTTTCCATGAGTTCTCAGCAAGACAACCATAGAGAAGCAAAATGACAAACTGAGTTGGCAATTATTTGATGATGTATGTGCCCAAGCATATTTATTAACTAAATGATTAAACATTGCATCTTGAATTAGGATGTTCATTGGATTCATTTATTAACCATTAATTTGGTTTTAATTAAATCTTTATGGATAGAACTGCACACATTGCATTGGAAATATTTTTACTTCGATATCAGTCTTTAGAATTTATAAAACTCTCATGTGAATATTTGTTGTTTTCACTCTCCCAAACCATGAAAAATCAAGGAGCCAAAACACTAGGGGTCCTATGGAGACACGTTTGCATTTTTCACAAAAAATATCAGGAAATCTAAGTTGATAGAGCTAGTTGTTTATTATGTTATACAATTTATTTTTCTAGAAAATACAAGTTATATTAACATAAAAACTATATATTTTTTATGTGGAAAAATATCTTTTATCTGAATTTATACTTGATCATTCCATGAATCAACACACCCAAGATTGACATGTTACATTTCTCTTTTTCCCTGTGGAAAGTCCCTCCACGAACCATATTTACAATCATGTAATGTTATAGTTTTGCCCAATTTAAAAAAAAAAAGATCCTTTAGTTTCAGATACGTGTGTGGACACTTTGTCTCCTTTCCTTGCTCAAGTTGTATATCTCATCTATAAATATATATCACTACACGACAACCTAACTCATCTATAAATCCAATTCCATCACATAATAACTTAACTCCTTTTTTAATTCATCCCTATGTGTAAATTACAGAAATAATTTGTGGGGAACTCCCTATAATAATCATGTGCAATGATTTGAAGTTTCACAATGAATGCCTTCACCAGATAAAACTTTTCATTTTTCCCATGGACAATCTAGATTCTATCATAGATGTTATGATGGATAATAGATTCCATTTTTCCAACACCTCTAAAATTGGGAAACCTTTATTTTTCCATAATGGATACCATGTTGCTTATTGCTTGGGGGAATCTTTGAGATTCCTCTCCTCAATTCCAATTTCCCACCTACATTTGCATGTACATCTTGTCTTTGATATTTGACCTCCTCCCTACCTCTATAGGATTAAAACACAACCTTGTTCTCCTCCTACTATATAGAGTTTCTCCTTGCTCAGAATCTACACCCTCTTTGTCTGTCTCCTCCTTTAGAGCAGAAATTACTTTTTCCCCACATAAGATAAATTTAGGTAAGCAATAGATACAAAGAGTTACAGAGGTGTGAGTAAACTTTATATATCCTTATACAAAGTAATACTTGCGTATAATGTTATCTCAAGATGAAGACCAATAACCAAACTACCATAGTTTACTTAAGACTTGATTAATACGCTTTATGACATGTAACATTTTTATTGTTATTATTCTAATTTCTAATTATAAATTGATAAAGTACATATACAATATGTATGTTATAGACAGTAACTTTCTATTACTCTCCTTTCATGGTCATATTGGATACAAGTGCTCATCTCCAAAGTTCAACAAGTTATTTGGACCTAGTATTTTGATGAAGAAATCTGCAATCTGCTTCTGAGTTGTACAACTCCACCTTCACCTCATTTCCTTCGAACAACTCTCGAATAAAGTGATAATGAACCTCCATATGCAGGAAAGTCTTTGTTCTTCTGTACTCAAAGAGTCAAACCATAATCAAGTCTCTTGTATATACTGCACGATTCTCTTAGTTAGACTCTAATGAAACTTTTGGTGTTGTTCTCATTGCATATGCCTTGGTAGTAAGCATGTGAACTTCCTATGTGGAAAAATATTTTCAATAGAACTAATAGTCCAATGAAGCAAAATAACCCAATATTGACTTATTATATTTTTCTTTTTACTGGAATAAATGCTAATGTATAGGGGGTGTGAATAGTTATATATAATTAAGGTAAAGTAGTCTAGTGATTTGGAAAAATCATTATGCCATTTTCGTTTCACATTAACTAGTCTACTATGTCACGTGCTTTACAAAGAGCATGGATTGGTAAAGTGATATATTGCATTTTTTGCAGTTGAAAAAGCATATTGTCACAGTAAGCTACGTCGATAAGAACATGTCAGATGCAAATGAAAGAGCTAAAACTGCTGGAGTGACAATTCTACATGAAATGGCATTGGACCCAGGAATAGGTATGGTAACGACATGTGTGAGAGTTGTGAAATGTGTTTTTCTGTTTAGGTGTAAATTCTTAATCTTTTGAATAGTTATGATGAATCTCAAATGTCCTTTTTTCTTTTGGGTATATCATGTTTGTAAAATAGTATGACTACCCATAATATATATTAGTTATTTATATTATGTGCTATCTTCAGACTTTAGAATTGGTTTTAAAGTTTTGAATAAAATTAATAATGACTATTAGATCACCTTGATAACATGTGTATTTATTCTGGAATACTTTATAGGAAATAGTCAATCTGAATTCCTTAAGCAAGAATTTTCATAATTATTATTTTTAGTTGTCCCAATCATCATGTCATTTGTTTCTTTATTTTAAACCATGTCTGCAATAACTTCTTAATTGTTAATTAGTCTTCTATAGTATGCTTTAACCAATTCCTAGTATGAATTAATTTGTGATTCAATGGTCCATAATTTTATCTTTTCATGTTTATTCCCTTTCTATTTGATTACATGTCTAGATGTCCATAGACACATTTATTCAATGAACCATTTGTTTTTTTATTTTATCATATATTTTACTACAATTAATTTTCATTTATCTCATTCACAGGTTCCAATATGAGGAATGATCAACCCTTTCCATTAGATATCTAGTTGGTGCACCGCAAGAATTATCTTTTAGCATGTTTTGTTTCAGCATTGTGTTTCAGGGATAAGAAGCCAAATCAATAACAAATTGACTATGAAAAACATTGAATTTTATTTTAGTATAACTATCTTTGTGAATAGGGATGATTTACAATATGAGGGGTAACAGTGAACACAACAGTTTATTGTAGTCGATATTTTCCATGTTAGGATTTCTTGGGGTCAGTAGAGTATTGCAAGAGATTAGAGAGAGGCAAGGCAGCTTCATCACTCAGTAGGCTACTTCTCAAACAATATTTATCATCCTTTGGTGGCAAACACATAGGCCTTTTCATGAAAATTGAAGGCATCTGCCCATGTGGCAAATCACCTTTAGTTTCAAGACTGTTAGAACTTAAGATATTATTAGTTCTCAAATGGCATTCATTTAACACACAAGCATTATCTGACGCCCTATTTTCTCCATTATTGTCATTGGCACTTGCTATGCCTCCTTTATTCGAGCCTTCTACAATTTTCTTGGTTTCATCTTCAACTTTAGTTCTTTCCCTTTTTACCGAATGAAAATGTTCATCAAAGTTAACTTCATGTTTCCTTGCCTTGATCTGTGTCCTTTTCTTCGATGATCTACTCCAGATAATACTTCAAGAACATTTTCTTCTTCCGTGCAAATATTTATCTTTATTTGATTATCTGATCTCTCTGGTAGAGTTGATAAACCTGAATTATGTTTATTCAAGAGCTTTCTTTTCTTCTTCAGAATGGAATTCTGATACAAAGAAGTGTTTGGAACTACCCTAACTTCATTGTCTTTAGTCACAAATGTAGAAAGCACATGATATTTGACATTAGGAACAGAATTTTCATGAATATTTTCAAAATCTTTTTTACCCTTCAAATTTTCGTTACAGTTTGAAACCTGAATGCTCTCTTTAGTGCTTCCATTTTTAAAAGATTCAAAATTGCCGACAATGTTATCTGTCACTATTTTTCTATGACCTAGGAACTCACTTTCAGGCACTAATCAAGAACCTCTAATTTATCTTTCCATGCTTTGCCTTTTCTAACCAAACTGCTTTTCACTCATGGCCTGCTTTGAAATAATGCCCGAATCTGGTGATTGTATCCTAATTTCTTCAAGATAAGAAGAAAAATTCAAAATATTGTTTCCATAATTATGAATATTGCTTTCACTCTCTGATGACCTTTTAAAATCTCTCTTTGTTATCTTCAAGAGTTGTATTAACCTCTCCTAGAAATGGTATTTAACACTAGATTATAAGGATTTCATTAAAAATGAAAAATGAAAAAAAGGAAGGGTTTTGATAGCAAAGATTATGTGAAGGTCGTATGAGAACTAGAATATGACGATATCAGAAATTTTGATATCAAGCCTTAAATTTGTTGATTGAGAAATTGAGGCTTGACTCTATTAATTGAAGAAAATTGCAGTCCCTAATGCATACCTCTTAAGGTCATTTAAATTACTAGTATGCATTTTTCTAATTTCAAAGAGCACCCTGCTTCTTGAGAGAAGTGCATTCCTCACCATTCAGAATATAATTCTCCTCAAGATAAATATCGGTGACCAGTCAGTAAACTCAATAATTCTCTCTTCTCTCTAGGTAGTAGTTCATATTATTTTTTAAGGCAGGAAGCACTCCAATTAGAACTACATTTTCATATCATTTGTGCTACACTATCACCCATACCACAATTGAGCAGTCATCACTCAAGATTATAGACGTAAGGCATTTATTTTGTAAAGATCACTTTGTAACTTGCAAACTATGTGTTCATTTGCACTTATTTCCTATAAGTCATTGTAATTATGTGCATTTTTGGTTGAACCCAACACCTTCGAATTTCTAAGTCAAAATTCCATTTGTCGAGTCTTGTTTGTAAAAGGGTGGAGTTGCAAACAACGCTTCTTTTGAGTGAGTTCAGTTTTTCAATAGTAAAATTAAATGACCTTGGAGAGTCACTAAACACTCTACTATTTTCTATTATCGACACTGCTATCATGATCGATACGAAAACAATAACTCACATTTGATATCGTGTGCAATAATCAAAAGAGATACTTGATTTTATACAACTTGAGTTGCAACTTCAAGAACATGATGAAAAATCTTGCTCACTTGGTGGAATGCAAAAGTCCAAAGGAAAAAAATGGAGTCTTTGATTGGGTTGACAACCAATATGATGAAGGTGGGTGCCATTTTTTTGGTTTGGCTGAGTTTGACAATGCCCTAGCTCCTGTTGAAGTCAAGCCATCCCTGTAGCAACTAATTTGAGCAGAACTGAGCAAGTTTGTGCAGTAGCGAAGGGTCAATATCGATGGATCTGAACATGGTTAGAAATAAAGGAATTATGAGGTATTTGCAACAGCAAGAAAGGATTAAATTATAAGTTAGGACACTGTCTAGATAGTTCTGGGAAATTTTGAGGTGATTCTGGGTTGGAACCAGCTGTAAATAACCTTGATTATCAATTCTAGGTGGAGCATATTTGTTTTACATTACTCTTTGAAAGCGGTTCAGATTCTAACATAACCATGGCTTCTAGTGCACTACATGGACAATAAATTAAAGTGGGGACAAAATTCCAAAGAGAAAAGGATGCCTTATCTACAAGGGTGAGCAAGTCAGAATCTGCTAAGATCTCCAGGCGTTCAATGAGGTTACAACTGGGTGAGGAACATGATATTCACAGGAACTAGAACATTACGTCTAAGGTATCCCGTATCTAAGTTTACTAGCAATTTAGGTACATAGTCAACCTTGAAGGGATTGTCCATGGGAAATAGCCATGCCTCTAGAACTGCAAGCAATGTAAGCAACAATTGTTGTTAACCAAGGTCTACCTAGAATTAAGGGATACCCATTGAGTAAAGACTTTCTCTATAGCACCATGAAGTCTTTGAGGTATTCCCATAAATATATTAAGAGTATATCCTCTAACCCTTTTGTATATAGGAACATCCTTGATATCTTATATAAGTGGAATTTTAACACAAATTTTGTAGGTCCACCAAAAAATCAAAGTCAAGCTGGGTAGGTGTCTTGGTTTGTCCAAGTCTCTCTAGAAAAATTGGATTCTCATTTTGTTTATCTTATGCAAGAGGTTGATGTGGTTGGTCTTGGTGTGTGGTTGTTACATTCTAACATTTTATTTTTCATATTTCTCTTTGATTATGGATGGAAGGTATCTACTACCACTCTCCTTGAGCAAAGGTCGAGACCATTGCAGTCCACAAAATTGACAAAGTAAGATGGATAGTTTGCCATCTCAATATTACATTGCAATTGCATTGACTTGTGTTGGGGTTGGACACCATGTGTTGTGAATTCATTGAATCAATGATGGACTAAAAGACAATAGTGAACTTGATTGGATGACCAAAATATTTGAAAATGGATGCCAAATTCAAACTTTCATATGTAACTAACACTAGTCAAAATCCATCTACCCCAAGTTTTCCAAAGTGGGATCACTTGAATTAGTTGATACTAGATTCACAACATGCCACATTCTTCTCAAGGGGCTATTGGAGGTGAAGGAGACTTTATCTTCATGTCAGTGACATGGGAGAATTAGGGAAGAAAACTTCATAAAAAAAAACTCTTGACCCCAAAACAGTTTTTGGATCACATTGCCTAAAACCAACATTAGCTTCCATAGTTGTTAATGACAAGTGGGAATCATGGAAGTGTTCTTCATCAAACACAAATATTGATCCCAAAACATTTTTTGGGTCACATTTCCTAAAATTACTTTCGTAACTTGGGATGACAAAAGAGGCCAACATAAATCAAATGTGCATGCTTTGTTATGCACATTGGAAAGACAACTATGCAAAGATTAGAGCCCATTTTATGAAAATTCCAAAAAAGGGAGTTGAATTGTGTATTGGGACAACCGATAAATTGTTAAGCACAAAGGGAACAAGAAAGGATTGAAGGTTTAGAGCCAAAGAAGAAAACCCAGTGTCTAAAGCTAATTCCAAAGGTGAACCAATGCCATTTGACGCTAAAGATTTTGGTGATGAACATGTGCATTCAAATTCTTCCAAAAGTCTTCCAGGATCATCACATAAGAGAGTTTAGAATGATGGTATTTTTATGTGTTTGATGTGAAGGGGTAGAGAGGTTGCTGATCTTGTAATATCAAGATTCATTCTTCCATTAAGCATCCCTTTCCATGCATCCCATTCATCCTATTTGAACAAACAGTACATGACTTTCATGATGGGTAGACACATTGTAAGCCACCTCATTATGAGAAACTTTAGACAACATGGAATTGAGATAGCCTTATAGGGTTGATAGGTCAGATATCGACTTAAAGTTTTGTTTGAGGTTACCTTGGGGTGTCTTTGATACAACACAAGGAAATTACCGAGTGATAACAGAACCCATCTCATAAGCTTTACATCATCTTCCTTTCTAGATTTTATGATACATAGAAAAAAATGAAACACATAAATTGTCCAGCCTGCAATGAAACCCTACGTAAACTGAAGCAAAGGAATAAATTTTATCCTAGCTTATTCATGTTCTATCTACCAAGGAGTCAGTCTAGTGTAGAAATTGTTATAGTTGCTACGACAATATAATTTTTCCCAGGAAGAAAATTACCTGACTCCACATTCAATCAATATAGTTCAGATGGAACTATAAAGAGAGAATATTTGAGTCATAGATATTTTGCAGTCTTTGAGATAGTTCCCAAAGATATAAAACTAGCTAATTATGGGATCTTGCAGCATTAACTCACAACAACTAATCTAGATGATAACACTTTAATTTAGATATTATTTAGTTAAATAAATCTACAAAAGAAGAGAAAGAGCATATCTCATTATTGAATACTGAAATGGAGTTTCTTTAGCATGTTAACAAGGATACTAAAGAAATAATGAAAGATATAGAAATTGCAACCACAAATCTAGAAAGAAGACTAGATGCCTTAGGAAGAATGTTAGTCAAACATGCAAAGCTTAACCCAACACATAAAACTAGTTTTCCAGTGTACTATTCAAGCATCTTCTAAAGACCATACACTCACACACTCAAAACGATACTCCTTTAGGCATATGAGCATAGAAGAAGACAAACATCCAGATTTTGATTTTGGAACTACTAATGAAGATATTCAAGAAATCAAGTATCTGCTTTTTCAATTTAAAAAGATGTGAAAATGTTTTCCTAAAAAATATCTGCAAATGATTCATGTTCCTAAGCAAGAAGGATCTAGTTCCTATAGCCATTCAGTCTTTATTCATCCTCCTCATTTTCCTCATTCTACTCATCCTCCATTAGGTCCATCTCCTTCTAATCCAAGTATGGACACAATCATGATTGAGGCAGTAGACCTTCTTGAACTACTTGCCATAAATCCCATTTTGGAATTAGTAATATGAATCAACTAATCTCATGGATTCCAGAGCAACCTATTTGAACATATCTTTCCAAAAGAGGTATGGGATACACTATTATATTGATCTCTTGGGTAATTATGTAACATACACAAAATCTCAAGACCCTGCATTTTCAACTCAACAACTTGCAATCCAATTACAAGTGCTCATGCTTTTCTGGACTTGCCCATGAATGGTGGGATTGGTTTCCATAAGAAACTAGAGATGACATGCTTGTCGCTATTGATGTTGACCAAAAAATTCTATGAGCAATTGGTAGACAATTTTATGGCCTAGACGATGATGAATATTATGATCACCTAGCCTCTCTTTTTTATTTTTTAAAGGTTACGTGATTTTCAACAGCATGAACAATATTTTTGTTATATGAAAAATCTCCTTATCTCCTCAGGAAATGTAGACAAACTTGATTTCTTAAAGTTTCATCTCATAGTTTTCCGGGAAATGTTCCTAATGCTATTGAAGATTTTCTAAAAGATAAGATTATTCCTCTGAAAGTATTATCTCTTGCCCAACTTCATGCTTATATTATACAGGTCCAAGAAGAACATTTTTTAGAGAAAAGAGTTTGAAAAGATTTTAAACGATGTGCTTCAATGTTATCTCTAGATTTATGCAAATCAGTTGTAGGATCAGATTAGGTTTTGAAGGGTTAGATGGAGGAAATAGGCCAACCTTAGGTCTTAAGGGGGAGTTAGGAACTTAGGGTAAATTCTAGAGTAAATTTAATGACGGTAAATGAGGAATTGATTTGGGACTGTTAAGAGGTTAACCAATTCTACAAACTTTTGCAAACTTGATGACCAACAATGGATTATGTGGTTACAAGGTGATGTTAGACATATATACTGTGCAAATCCCACTTTGATAAAATACTGAGCCATCAAGTGTTTGCCACATTGTACATTATTCATATTTTGTTTTCTATGTTTAATATTCTTTAATCCAAAGGACCATTGAGGAAAAGTGATTTTCGATCTAGTTTATTTTGTCAAAAATATGGGAAGAATAAAAGGCAACTTGAATTCTGCTCTTTTGAAAACATAATATCACACATAATCATGGGGGTACACTGTTCAGTGGATTTTGCAGGTGCCTTAAGAAATTAAGGCATGTAATTGGCCTATATTAAATTTATTGAAATGTGACACATTGTGTAGTTCAACTTGCTTTATTTTATATTTTAATTATTGCCGCTATCCACAAGAATAGTAATGTTTAAGGTATTTTAAAATGGAAGCGTATTGATGTTTATTTCTTTTGATGACAAAAAGTAATTTTTTTTTCAGACATTGACTATATATGCTCTTGTTTTTCCCAGGCCATGAAATCATATGACGGGGAAACCCACCAGGCACTTCTCTTCATTTTGAGGACAATAACTAGGGTAAGCTGGATTCTGCAGAAGCTTGAGACTCTTTCAAGGCAAGGTTTGATGCTGCTACAACAATATACCCATTCAAGAGCTCAAAATCTCAGTTGAGGGAATTGAACCTGAGTGGTGAAGACAACACTCCTAACAACTGCCTAGGATAAACCCAATTGACATATATTGATATATTGATCTTGTTGTAATGCAGTTTAGTTTATTTTAGTTTCTTTGTTATTGTTGGATAGTACACAACCTCCATGCCTCTATCACTTAAATGATTATAATTAAAGATAATTTTTAGCATGAGAGACTTCAGCTCAATTCTTCTTGACTTGATCAATTCTCTAATTCACTGGATTACTAACCTGCTTTGTGTTGGGATTTGACAATAAAGATAGATATATAATATGAAAATGGAATTATGATGAGCAAGTCTTTGTACATTGAGGCCCTAGTTTCTTTGACTGTGGTATATTCAGCTCAGTGGGGCCAGAAAAGGCATAGTGGGAATTATATCTATTTGAGTTGATATAATGATCCCTGAAAACCACAAACTAGAAGAAAGTTGAAATCACTAGGCCAACTCCTCTTCAAGTCTTCAATTATGTGTTTTAAAGTATAATTTTATCACAACAATACTTGATTTTTATCTTAACAACTTAGAACTACACTTTATTTGAGTTACACCTCACCCCCACATTGACTTGTCTAGTTGTCATTTTCAAATCTATGTAATGTATTGCGAAAAATTTGAATTGGCATTGTAAGCTGATAATGGTTTGGGCTATCTGAAGTAGAGTATTAGTCTATCGAAGTAGCAGCCATTTCAGGCTTTTATTTATCAGATGAACCTTCAACATAGAGTGATTACGTATATAAGCAATTTTTAAAAGTTGGATGTCATCAAATTTGTGAGCATACTATTTGTCCCTTGGTATGCTATCCGCTTCTTTTGTCTACAAGATGAAGTTGACATTCGGTAGTCTTGAAGACACTCTCAATTATTGAAATGGCCTTTAATTCAGTGTGTATGTATATTTCTTTTACCAATTTCACATCCATAACATTCACATAGTGTAACATATTCATATGTAAAAACATAAAAACTGCAAAAATATGTCGATTCATTTGATGATCAATTTACATAGTCATAATCTTCTCGCTTGTTGCTTCTTGAGGGTTTATTGAAGATTCTTTATAAAATTTAAAGAAGTCTGTCCGCTAAATTTATCTTCAACAGGAAATTCGAGAGCTCAGTTAAGAGTGTTACAAAATTAGCACGAGAGATTACTAATATGACAGAATGGCAGATGGTCATCCAGGATCAAAGAATTGATGAAATCCAAATCAGATTACATAATCATCATCTTCCAACTTGGAGTTTCCTAAGTATTTATTGAAGATTCTTGACAAAATATAAAGAAGTATGTTTATTAAATTCTTAACTGGGAATTCTGGACGTCACTTAAAAGTGTTACAGCATTAGCACAAGATATACTAATATGACAGAATGGAAGATGATCAATGGTTCCAGGATACAAGAACGGATGAACTCCAAATCAGATCTATATCATTGCATAGGACTTACTAATATCCCCTCTTAATGAATTAAATAGTTAATCTAATCAACTTGCCTGTCAGAATGTTTTATGGGATGATCTACTATATACTCCTTACCATGGATGCAAGGTATTTATAATTGGAGAATTGCAACTGAATTAATTACTTCTCACATTACTAACTTGCACTCATCATTATTACAACAATTTCATTAAGATGTGTATTGGGCTTGAGTTCAGGTACTGATACCACCTTGATTAATGTTGGACCCTTTTTGAGCTCTGGTTCTATTCAAGCATCAAGATCTAACACAATAACTGGCTTGTCGAGGTTGCATTTAGACTTTGTCCAAAACATAACACCAGTGGCAGAATGTGTTAAAGATGGCTCAAAGTTATCATTTGCACTTCTTTTAGTAATCAATAGTCCACTCTACATTTGGGTAATAATCAATAGTCATGCTCCAATTCTTTCTCAATCCTCAGTGGAGCTTCTTGAGAGTTTTAAATGGTAAAAATCTCAATTCGAATTTGGTTATCTGTGACACTTAATTGAAATTAACAAATTAGGAATTCCATTAACCCATTCAATGGAATTCAATACAGGAATTCCATTGCCCCATTCAATACAAAATTTCATTTATCAGATGCATATTGGACAATAAACGTATATAGTTTGCACACAGTAAATGAAAAAGGAAAGTGACATAGAATTCTTGCAACAAGTGCAATGAATAGAGTATTACTCAACTTCACAAGTTTCTTGCATTTTCCATCTATTATAGGGCTCTCCAGGATCCTAACAAGACTAATTAGCTTTAAGCCTTAACTCTTTTTCTAAACTAGAATTTTGAACTTCACTTAAGAGGGTTACAGATGAGCATGAGTTGTGCTCTTGTTTTGGTGTTGAAATATATTCTATATTTTTGTTTTAAACAAACTTGTGTGAAACAACTTGTGTCTTTTCCTCAAATTCAAGAATCAATGTTCTTCGGGAAGTCATTTCCGAGTATTTTGCATGCATACAATTTTCACATAAATTCAAGCTAACCGCATGGTCTAGTTGATATTTATTATTATTGCTTCAGTTACACTAAGACTGTTTGGATATATACTTCTTGATTCTTAATTGAATAGTAAAGTATAAGTTTTTTCTGCTTGAAAAAAAAATTGAGCAAATTAAATCTGCCTCTAGTTATTTTGGTTCTTAGAGTCTTCTGGCTTTGTCTTGTCAATTTATTTTATTTGGTTGTACTCTAAATGTGTTATGAACTGGTCTTTTTTTGGTTACTATAGGAAGAAAACTCTATTTTGGGTTGAAATTTAGCAATAATTATGTTGGATTGATGAAATTGTTGATATCATATGTTAACATTGCACAATCAATTGCAGTAATAATATTCCATGGTGCTCAATCCATTACTATATTAAAACAACAATTTCATTTTTCCAAAATTGCAATTTTAACAAATATTTTTAACCATTCCTATGCGAAAAAGAAGACGAATCTAAATTCATATTTTCATTGATTTGTTCTTCTCCTATTGATTCAAACTCTTAACAAAACATTGGAACAACTTATTCTTCCCTATGGGTGTTAGGGTATGCAATCAAAATTCAAACCCGTTTCCTTTAGGAGCGTAGGATATGTTAGATTTTCATAATGGTGTAATGAGCTAACACACATAAGCTTTCACTCATAGTGTCATGTTACAAGGAAAGCTAATTTCAACTAGATTTTCATCATGGTGTAATGTATTTGATGACAATGTGGTTGTGTTAGATGGAAACTACCTTATGAAAGCTAGCACACATTAGCTTTTACTAATCGTGCACTGTTTTAAGATGGAAAACCAACTCCAGCTAGATTTCATTCATGGTGCATTGTGATTGATAATGATGTGGTTGTGCTAGATGAAAAACTACATTATGAAAGCTTACACAAATTAGAGTTAACTCATCGTGCAACAATTTAAGGATGAAAGCTAACTCTAGTTAGATTTTCATTACGGTGCGATGTGATTGATGACAATGTGATTATGTTATATAAAAAACTAGCTTCTGAAAGCTAACACACATTAGCTTTGATTCATCGTCCCATGTTGTTAAAAGGAAAGCTAACTCTAGCTAAATTTTCATCATAGTGTACTGAACTAACACACATAAGATTTCCCTTATAGTGTCATGTTGTTAGAAGGAAAGCTAACTCCAGCTAGATTTCCATTATGGTGTAATGTATTTGATGACAATGTGGCTATGTTAGATGTAAAACTGCCTTATGAAAGCTAACAGACATTAGTTTTACTCACCGTGCAATGTTTTAAGAATGAAAGCTAACTCTAGCTATATTTTCATCATGGTGCATTGTGATTGATGATAATGTGGTTGTGCTAGATGAAAAACTATACTATGAAATGTTACAAACATTAGATTTCACTCATTGTGCAATGATTTAAGGATGAAAGATAACTCTAGTTAAATTTCTAACACAGTGCAATGTGATTGATGACAATGTGGTTATGTTACATAGAAAACTAACTTATGAAAGCTAACAGACATTATCTTTCACTCATTGTGCCATGTTAAAATAAAAGCTAACACACATTAGCTTTAACTCATTGTGCCATGTTAAAATAAAAACTAACTCCAGTTAGATTTCCATCATGGTGTAATGAGCTAACACACATAAACTTTTCCTTATAGTGCCACGTTGTTAGAAGGAAATCTAACTCCAACTAGATTTCTATCATGGTGTAATGTATTTGATAGCAATGTGGCTTTGTTAGATGGAAAAATACTTTATGAAACAAACATTAGCTTTACTCACTGTGCAATGTTTTAAGAATGCAATCTAACTCCAATTAGATTTCCATCATGGTGCGTTGTAATTGATGACAATGTGGTCGTGGTAGATGAAAAACTACACTATGAAAGCTTACACACATTATATTTCACTCACCGTGCAATGATTTAATGATGAAAGCTAACTCTAGCTAGATTTCCAACATAGTGCAATGTGGTTGTGTTCCATTGAAAACTACTATATGAAAACTAACACACATTATCTTTCACTCACCGTGCCATGTTGTTAAAATGAAAGCTATAACTCCAACTAGATTTACATCATCTTGTAATGAGCTAACACACATTAGCTTTCCCTTATAGTGCCAAGTTGTTAGAAGGAAAACTAACTCCAGCTAGATTTCCATAATGGTGTAATGTATTTGATCACAATGTGGCTGTGTTAGATGGAAAACTACCTTATAAAAACTAATAGACATTAGCTTTACTCACCGTGCAATGTTTTAAGAACGAAAGCTAAGTCTAACTAGATTTTCATCATGGGGCATTGTGATTGATGACAATGTGGTTATGATAGATGAAAAAATACATTATGAAAGCTAACACACATTAGATTTCACTCACCGTGCAATGATTTAAGGACAAAATCTAACTACAGCTAGATTTTCATCACGGTGCAATGTGATCGATGATGATGAGGTTGTATTAGATGGAAAACTACCTTATCAAAGTTAACCCACATTAACTTTCACTCATTGTGCCATGTAGTTAGAAGGAAAAACTAACTCCATCTAGATTTTCATCATGATGTAATGTATTTGATGACAATATGGCTATGTTAGACAGAAAACTACCTTACGAAAGCTAACACACATTAGCTGTTACTCACCGTGCAACGTTTTAAGATCAAAAACTAACTCTAGCTAAATTTTTCACATGGTGCATTTTGATTGATGACAATGTGATTGTGCTAAATGAAAAATTACATTATGAAAGGTAACACACATTAGATTTCACTCACCGTGCAATGATTTAAGGTTGAAAGCTAACTCCAGTCATATTTCCATCACGATGCAGTGTGACAATGTGGTTGTATTAGATGAAAAACTACTTTATGAAATCTAACACACATTAGCTTTCACTCATCGTGCCATGTTAAAAAGAAAGCTAACTCTAACTAGATTTTCATAATGGTGTAATGAGCTGACATACATAAGCTTTCACTCATAGTGCCATGTTAGAAGGAAAGCTAACTCCAGCGAGATTTCTATCATGGTGTAATGTATTTGATGACAATGTGGTAGTGTTAGATAGAAATCTACCTTATGAAAGTTAACACACATTAGTTTTTACTCATTGTGCAATGTTTTAAGAATAAAAACTAACTCCAGCTAGATTTTGATCATTGCGCATTGTAATTGATGATAATGTGGCTATGCTAGATGGAAAACTACACTATGAAAGCTTACTTCAGCTAGATTTCACTCACTGTGCAATGATTTAAGGATGAAAGCTTACTTCAGCTAGATTTTTAACATGCCGCAATGTAATTGATGACAATGTCGTTGTGTTACATGGAAAAATACCTTATGAAAGCAAACACACATTAGCTTTCACTCATCGTGCCATGTTGTTAAAATGAAAGCTAACTCTAGCTAGATTTCTATCATGGTGTAATGAGTTAACACACATGAGCTTTCTCTTATAGTGCCATGTTGTTAGAAAGAAAACTATCTCTAGCTAGATTTCCATCATGGTGCATTAGAGAGAATTTGAGATAAAAAATGGGCCTCCTAAGAGATGTACTACAAAAATATAAGATATATTAAAATATTATGAGTTAGGGGTTTTATGGGGTAGGTATATATGACAACTCGACCCCTACACTACGTTTTATGCACAATATAAATAACCATGGTTGAGTTACTTTTCTAAATTGACTATAAATAAAATTAATAAAATAGCTCTAAAATGATGTGACTAAGATTCATTGTAAATTCCCAAAAAATTATTATCTTTTAGCATTTATTTGTCTTGAACTTGTAAATGAAATTAAACTAAAAAAATATTTTTGGGAGTTATTTTTTTTATTTAAGTTGACTTTTTATATTTAGTACATTCCTCATCAATTGAATTTTAATGTGATTTAATTGAGATTTATCTACATGTAAAATTTTAACAATATTATTATAATATTTATTGCATTATTATAATAAATTAATATCAAAACCATAATTATTTTGATATATTCATTTTATTAAAAATGAATGTTATAGTTAAATCTCTTATAGAAAATAATATAAGACTTAATTTATTTTTAAATAAATTATTAAAAAAATATTTATACATTATGAAAATATGTCATATTAGTATATAAAATTTTAATGTATATTGTTTTTAGCAATAAAAAATGTTATGTATATTGTTTTTTAGCAATAAAAAAGTTATGAGTAAATAATATATCCTATTAACTGAATAAGTCAACATTGGTGTATAAATTCTTTTTAGTTTATTAGTTGATTTTAATGTATATTAATTTTTAGCAATAAAAAAATTGTGAATAAATAATATATCATATTAAGTTAATAAGTGAATGGTGGTGCATAAATTCTTTCAATTTATTAGTTGAAGCATAAATTACTCTAATATATTTTTATACACGAAAATAAATTATTAAAAAAATATTTATACATTTTGAAAATATTTTTATAATATAAATACTTATTTAACAAAATTATTTTCACTCCTTGTAACAAAAAAATTATAAATACAAAATATATATATATATATATATATATATATATATATATAATCAATGTTACTAATTTGTTAAAAAAATGCGTCATAATACAATTTTACACATTATGTTATAATTTCAAATTAAATATAAATGGCTTAATAAATTTTATTATTTTTTTAATCATTAAAATTTTATATTTTTATTATTAAAACTAACATGATAACATTTATTATAATTATTATCATAAATATTTAACAAGTTATACCTACATAATTTGCATATTATTCTATAAAATTAACTATTAAAAAATTATAATAATTTTTTTTTGTAATTTTTTTGTGTATGATATATATATATATATATATATATATAACTCATCCATAATTAACATACGTCTTTCATATTAATATTATTCATGAATTTAATTTATATGCATAACTAACATAATTTTTTCATACAAATATTATTCATGAATTTAATTTATTTTAAAAGTACAAGATTATATATATATATTAGTTTGACATTATAATATTAAATAAAATTGAATGAATATATAATTTAAAATTAAAAACATGAGAATGACTATATTATTTTATAAAAAAATGTGAAAAGACATTTTTAGGAATTATGAGTATTTTACTTGAAAATGACAATAATATTATTTTATGAGAAAGTGTGAAATGACTTTTATTGAGTGTACTTTACTTTATGACTTAAAAATACTTATACCATTACCTTGGTTAACTATGGGTTTTCATCCACCATAGAAAATGTGACAAATAAACATTCTTAACTCATGCAATGCCACCTCAACCATGGAGGATGATGTCATATACTAGAATGTAATTGGTTGATTTTTATAGTACATTTTGGTCCTTTTGAGGCCCATTTTTGACCTTAAATTCTCTCTAATAGTAATGTATTTGATGACAATGTCACTGTGTTAAATGAAAAACTACCTTGTGAAGGCTAACAGACATTAGCTTTCAACCATATAATGTTTTAAGACTGAAAGCCAACTCCAGCTAGATTTTCATCATGGTGCATTGTGATTAATGACAATGTGGTTGTGCTAGATAAAAAAATGCACTATGAAAGCTTACACATTAGATTTCACTCACCGTGCAACGATTTAAGGATGAAAGCTAACTCCAGCTAGATTTTCAACACGGTGCAATGTGCTTGATGACAATGTGGTTGTGTTACATAGAAAACTACCTTATGAAAGCTAACACACATTAGCTTTCACTCATCGGGCCATGTTGTTAAAAAGAAAGCTAACTCCGGCTAGATTCCATCATGGTGTAATGGGCTAACACACATAAGCTTTCCCTTATAGTGCCATGTTGTTAGAAGGAAATCTAACTCCGGCTAGATTTTCATCATGGTGTAATGTATTTGATAACAATGTGGCTCTGCTAGATGGAAAAAATACCTTATGAAAGCTAACAAACATTACCTTTATTGACCGTGCAATGTTTTAAGAACAAAAATTAACTCTGGTTAGATTTCCATCATGGTGCATTGTGATTGATGACAATGTGGTTGTGCTAGATGTGAAACTACATTATGAAAGCTAACACACATTAGATTTCACTTATCGTGCAATGATTTAAAGATCAAAGCTAACTTCAGCTGGATTTCCATCACGATACAATGTGATCGATGATGATATGGTTGTATTAGATGGAAAACTACCTTATGAAATCCAACACACATTGGCTTTCACTCATCGTGCCATGTTGTTAGAAGAAAAGCCAACTCCAACTAGATTTACATCATGGTGTAATGTATTTGATGACAATGTGGCCGTGTTAGATAGAAAAATACTTTACGAAAGCTAACACACATTAGCTATTACTCACCATGCAACGTTTTAAGAACCAAAGCTAACTCCAGTTAGATTTCCAACATGGTGCATTTTGATTGATGACCTTGTATGTGCTAAATTGAAAACTACATTATGAAAGCTAACACACATTAAATTTCACTTACCGTGCAACGATTTAAGGTTGAAATCTAACTCCAACTAGATTTTCATCATAGTGCAATTTGACAATGTGGTTGTGTTATATGGAAAACTACCTTGTGAAAGTTAACACACATTAGCTTTCACTCATTGTGTCATGTTGTTAAAAAGAAAGCTATCTCCAGCTAGATTTTCATAATGGTGTAATGAGCTAACACACATAATCTTTCACTCATAGTGCCATGTTAGAAGGAAAGCTAACTCCAGCTAGATTTTCATCATGGTATAATGTATTTGATGACAATGTGTTAGTGTTAGATGGAAATCTACTTTATAAAAGCTAACACACATTATATTTTATTCACCGTGCAATGTTTTAAGAATGAAGCTAATTCCAGCTAGATTTCCATCATGGTGCATTGTGATTGATGACAATGTGGCTTTGCTAGATAGAAAAATATACTATGAAAGCTTACACACATTAGATTTCACTCATAGTGCAACGATTTAAGGATGAAAGCTAACTTCAACTAGATTTCCAACACATCGCAATGGGATTGATGACAATGTGGTTGTGTTACATGAAAAACTACCTTATGAAAACTAACACACATTAGCTTTCACTCATCGTGCCATGTTGTTAAAAGGAAATATAACTTCAGCTAGATTTCCATCATGGTGAAATGAGCTAACACACATAAGCTTTCCCTTATAGTGCCATCTTGTTAGAAGGAAAGCTAACTTCAGCTAGATTTCTATCATGGTGTAATGTTTTTTATGACAATGTCGTTGTGTTAGATAGAAAACTACCTTATGAAGTCTAGCAAATATTAGCTTTACTCAACCTGCAATGTTTTAAGAATGAAAGCTAACTACAACTAGATTTACATCATGGTGCATTGTGATTGATAACAATGTTGTTGTGCTAGATGAAAAAATACATTATGAAAGCTTACACACATTAGATTTCACTCACCGTGCAATGATTTAAAGATGGAAGCTAACTCCAACTAGATTTCCAACATGGTGCAATGTGCTTGATGACAATGTGGTCGTGTTATATGGAAAACTACCTTATGAAATCTAACACACATTAGCTTTCACTCATCGTGCCATGTTGTTAAAAAAAAACTAACTTTAACTAGATTTTCATCATGATGTAATGAGGTAACATGCGTAAGCTTTCCCTTATAGTGCCATGTTGTTAGAAAGAAAACTAACTTCAGCTAGATTTCCATCATGGTGCAATGTGATTGATGACAATGTAGTTGTGTTAGATGGAAAAATTCCTTATGAAAGTTATCGCACGTTAGGTTTCCCTCACCATGCCATGTTGTTAGAAGGAAGCTAACTCCACTAGATTTCTATTATGGTGTAATGTATTTGATAACAATGTGGTTGTGTTATAAGGAAAACTACTTTATGAAAACTAACACAGATTAGCTTTTAATCACTATACAATGTTTTATGAATGGAAGCTAACTTCAGCTAGATTTTCATCTTGGTGTAATGTGATTGATAACAATGTGGTTCTGTTAGATGAAAAACTACATTATGAAAACTAACACATATTAACTTTCATTCATCGTGCAACATTTTAAGAACAGAAGCTAACTCTAACTAGATTTCCAACACATTCATACACACATCAATACTATAAGTGCCATGTCCAAAGTCAAATAGGAATTTGGTGCTTTTATCTGAGTTGATATTTGTCGTTCTCTAATACTTCTTAGATCCCTTATTGTTATCTCTTCATATATATTTTATGTAATTTATATGTAAATTCCATTTTGCTAGTGTGCACAAGATGTAGGAGAACAATGTTTCGTGGCATACAAAAGGGCTACCCTACTGTTTTGAATTATTGCAACTATATTACTTTTTTGAACATGCACTTCACATGTTTTAACCTTAATTACAAACTACAATTCAAATGTGTTACAAAATTTGGGAGGAGTTACAATGGAAAATATAATTTTGACAAGAGGGGACTATGTTGACCTCCTATTTAATGGTCAAGTTATTGGACTAGGAAGGGTTGAATCTACAGAGACCACAACTCATTATGGTGGAGAAAGGCTTAATGTAGGATATGTTATGGTTTTGATAATTGATGTCATTGAATCACATTTGATTGTGGAAGATGTTGATGAATGGGACTTACATCCATGGAAGATCATAGATTTGAGGCATAACAAAGGTAAATTAAAATCTTGAAGCACATGTTAAGTGTTTTTTATAGTAAATTGCTTGTTTTTTTGAGCAAATACTAAATTTGTTTAATTTGCTATATAGGTGCAAATGTCTCTTCTGCATTTTCTATTGGAGACAAGGTAGATCTTTTGCAATGTGGCCAATCCACAACAAGGACGTTTGTTTTCTATTTATGCAACAATTTAAGTTTGCTTAATTCATCTTGTTCTATCTATAGAACAAGGATCTATGTGCTTGATGGTCCAATTGGTTTCTGACGTGGGAATTACTGTTTTTTATGCTTCAGTAATGGCATGAGGAACTTGAAATTAAGGGAATTTAATTAATGAAAGAATTGTTTTCTGTTTTTTTCTGAGTCGTGTTGTTGTGGAAAGAAGCATGTGTTTCTCTTTTCTTCTTTGTTATAGAAATATTTTTACAGAAATTAAAAAAATAATTATCGTCTTGCTGAGAATTTGTATCCTATTGTAGCTAAAAACATTGTCTTATGATTAATTATCTAGGAGTTCCCAGCTCCTTTAGGGTTTCAGATCATTTGGAGACATGTATAATGCTCAATCCTTTCTTGCTGGCTTGAGATTTCCACCTACTAGTCTCGGTTTCCTAGGTACAAACGGAGGAGTCCCATTGGGTCTTTTCCAAGGCTTAATAGATTCATAGAAGGCACAACAGATGCTAAAACAGTTAAGAAAACAAGCCTTAATAAACCTAGATTGTAGAGTTTCTGATTGTAACATGTCTCATTCAGGTGCTATGATGGCACCAGTAGGCTTGTCAAAAACGTTTCAAGCATCACCGGGACTAATGCGCTATAATTCATCCCTTGGTTCATTCCTTGCATCCTGAGAAGATGATGGTAACGTAATTCTGCCTCATGTTCCTATTGCTAGACCTGACAATGCATTGTCCTGAATCCTTTCAAATGATTCTTCACTTACAACAGAATCCAATTCTGGAGTGATGAAGCAGTTTCCATAATAGTAGTGAACAATTTAACTCTTGACAGTCCACTAGTTAGGGGAGAGAAGGGAGGAATAGTCCAGTAGTCAGGGAGAAAGATTCCATCATTGAAGGAGGTATATGTCTTTGTCTTGACTCTTTGAATTTCTAAATTAGGCCTTAGAATAATTTCTAAGTTCTTTGTTTCAATTTTCAAATTTATCGTTTCTCCATTCTCCTTATTTCTCAAACCAGGATGGCATCATTAAATCCTCACTACCAAAAATGGAAATTAGCTAATGTCAATTTACAAAAGGACATGCATAGATCCATGACCTTGTCCACCATGATGAAACCCAGAGATCCATCACAGAAGCAATGACAACAACATAATGGTGACTGGGATGGTACAAACAAATGTTACCCTACTTCTTCTTTTATAATGAATCCTTCTAACTAACTCTCCAATAAACTACTATACAATAAATGACTACCACTAACTTTCCCTAAAAAGAGTGAAAAAACGGATGCGCTTACAATGACCCAAAATTTAAGAGCATATAATAAACTTTACCTTTAGCTGCAAGGGGAGTGTGGGGGATGAAAGACACAACATTGCTTAGTTTTTCTTTGTCCCGCTTGCTTCTAGGAGACCTACGTGCAAATTAAATAACTCCTAATATAGACCCAAAATATACTGTAGAGCAAGAACTCTGTAACATGGTCAAGGAACTCCATACAATTTCAAGTTTTGGAAATACATACAATTTGAAATTACTACAGTTAAAAATCAAAGTATTTTTTGGTCTACAAATGTGTATAATCCTCCCCCATGAATCTCCAACTAAGAGGATATATGCATAAGTAAAGAAATAAATCCTAATATACTTGAGGTATAATTGATATTCATAATCCATATGATCTTAAAAAGAAAGATATCCCAAACACAATTCCAAGAAAATGCCAAAACTAAAATAAAATAAAATAAAGAAAGATGCAGAGAATGAATGATGAAGAACTGTCTTGTGTAAGGAAACCTAATCAAAGTTTGCTTGCACAAATCAGGAAGTTGAAAGTTGAAAATAAAACACAACCAAATTTAGATCCACATGTCAACAAAGAACATCTAGTCAACAAAGAGACAATGACTGATCCAGTTGAAGTAGGGATATCATCAAATGTTGAAGTATAACAAAGGAAAATATAGTGTCTCTACACACAAACATTTAATGATTAAAAAAGCAACACAAGAATGCAATGAAGACATACTACCGAATGTGAAATAATAAGTCACTCCAAACATGAGAAAGAAAGATCAGGTTATAAGGTCATCTTATCTACATCCAAATAAGAAGAATTGATACTTTAACCAATCGGTATATCAACATCATTTTGAATTGGCCTATAATCCAAAGAATATTCATACTAGTATAGTTCAATATCAAGGTAGAAGTTATTCTTGGAAATCATAGTACAATAGGTTCTTTTTGAGAATCCTATAAATGCTTTGTTCCACAGAAGATTATGTCCCCTCCCTATTTGCAGAGGGTGTTTTCCTTGTGTTTCTGTTTAGAATTCTGGGTTGTCCTTAGGATTTTTAAGCATGAAGAGAGACAAATTCAAGCATGCTGGTATATCATGTTTCACACCTCAAATAACAGCCCTAGGCACCCCTATACTAAATATGGGCATCGTTTGGGCAGTAATAGGGGAAAAACAACAATTTTGGGCACTATTCAGCCCCAAAAAAGGGGTCAACTACAACAAAACAGGCTCAGATTTCCAATGATTTTCCAACATTGCTTCCTGTAGCATTTGCAGACTTAATTGAAGTACATTAACCAGTAGTCTTGGCACAGTATGGAGCTAAATGGTTTTGAGATGAAGTCATCTCAGCAGAGTTTTGAAGCCTTGTACTAGACGAGTATATGAGTCATTAAGTAGTAAGAGGTTAATCTCTAGATCTGAGATGGTTGTATCAGCAGTTTGTCCTAGCATGATGTAATTCTTTATTGGAGAACCAGGCAGATTTATCCATGGCATCCATAGAACTCAGTTTCAACAGGTTTGTGAAGCACATAGAGGGATACATTTGATATCCAACATCACTCAATAGAACCTACAAGCATCAGTTCATCATACAATCCTGTGGCTTATGCAATACAATAATGATACCATTCCAAATCGCTATTATCAACCATTGAAGGATGCTAAAAATTCATTTGATTTAGGTTCAAAGCCACTAGCCACAATCTCTAGAAGATTGTGTCGACTCCCTATTTGCAGAGGGTGTTTACCTTGCGTTTTCGTTAAAAATTATGGGTTTTCCTTAGGATTTTTAAGCATGAAGAGAGACAACTTCGAGCACGCTAGTATAACATATTTAACACCTCAAATAAAAACCATGGGAACCCCTAGATCAAATATGGGCATCATTTGGGCAGTAATAGGGTAAAAACAACAATTCTGAGCACTATTCTGCCCCAAAAAAGGGGTCAACTACAACAGAACAGACTCAGATTTCCAGTGATTTTCAAACATTGCTTCTTGTAGCATTTGCAGACTTAATTGAAGGACATTGACCAAGATTCTTGGCACAGTATGGAGCTAAAGGGTTTTGAGATAAAGTCTCTCGACAGAGTTTTGAAGCCTTGTACTAGCAGAGTATATGTAGCACTAAGAGGTTAATATCCATATTTGAGATGCTTGTATCAATAGTTTGTCCCAGCATGATGTAATTATCTATTGCAAAACCAGGAATATTTATCCATGGCATACCTGGAACTCAGATTCAACAGGTTTGTGAAGCACAAAGAGGGATACATTTGATATCCAACATCACTCAATAGAACCTATAGGCATCAATTCATCATACAGTCTTGTAGCTTATGCGAGACAATAATGATGCCATTTTGAGTCCCTATTATCAACCGCTGAAGGATTCTACAAATGCATTTGATTTAGGTTCAAATCCAGTAGCCACAGTCTCTAGGAGATTGTGTCCCCTCCCTATTTGCAAAGGGTGTTTGCCTTGCATTTTTGTGAAGAATACTAGGTTTTCCTTAGGATTTTTAAGCACGAAGAGAGACAACTTTGAGCACGCTAGTATAGCATGTTTCACACCTCAAATAATAGCCCTAGGCACCCCTATTTTAAATATGGCCATCGTTTGGGCAGTAATAGGGGGGAAACAACAATTCTAGGCACTATTCAGCCCCCAAAAAGGGGTCACCTACAGCAAAATAGGCTCATATTTCCAGTGATTTTCCAACATTTCTTCCTGTAGAATTTGCAGAATTAATTAAAGGACATTGAATAATAGTCTTGGGGCATAGTAAGGAGTTAAAGGGTTTTGAGATAAAGTCTTCTTAGGAGAGTTTTGAATCCTTGTACTAGCAGAATATATGTAGCACTAAGAGGTTAATCTCCATATCTAAGATGGTTGTATCAACATTTTTTCCCATCATGATGTAATCCTCTATTGCAGATTCAGGGAGATTTATCCATTGCATCCCTAGAACTCAGTTTCAATAGGTTTGTGAAGCACAAATAGGGATACATTTGATATCCAACATCGTTCAATAGAACCTACAGGCATCAATTCGTCATACAATCCTGTAGCTTATGCGAGAAAATAATGATGCCATTCCGAGTCCCTATTATCAGCCGCTGAGGGATGCTACAAATGAATTTTATTTAGGTTCAAAGCCACTAGCTACAATCTCTAGAAGATTGTGTCCCCTCTGTATTTGCAAGGGGTGTTTGCCTTGCGTTTTCATTAAGAATTATGGGTTGTCATTAGGCTTTTTAAGCATGAAGAGAGACAAATTTGAGCACGCTAGTATAGCATGTTTCACATGTCAAAGAATAGCCATGGGAACCCCTAGATTAAATATGTCGATCATTTGGGAAGTAATAGGGGCAAAGCAACAATTATGGACACTATTCAGCCCCCAAAAAGGGTTCACCTATAGCAAAATAGGCTCAAATTTCCAGTGATTTTCCAACATTGCTCCCTGTAGCATTTGAAAACTTAATTGAAGGACATTGACCAGAAGTGTTGGCACAATATGGAGCTAAAGGGTTTTGAGATGAAGTCTTCTCAGCAGAGTTTTGAAGCCGTGTACTAGCAGAGTATAAGCAACACTAAGAGGTTAATATCCAGATTTGAGATGGTTGTATGAACAGTTTGTCCCATCATGATGTAATTCTCTATTGTAGAACTAGGAAAATTTATCCATGGAACCCATAACAGTAGTGAAGTTTTTAACTCTTGAAATTCCACCAATTAACGGATAGAAGGGAGGAATAGTCTAGTAGCAAGGCATAAAGAGTCCAACATTGAAGGAGGTATATGTATTTGTCTTGACTCTTTGAATTTCCAGATTAGGCCTTAGAATAATTTCTAAGTTCTTTGTTTCAATTTTCATATTTATCATTTCTCCATTCTCCTTATTTCTCAAACGAGGATGGCATCATCAAATCCTCACTACCAGAATGGAAATCAGCTAATGTCAATTTACAAAAGGACATGCATAGGTCCATGACCTTTTCCATTATGATCGAACCCAGAGATCCATCACAGAAACAATGACAATAACATAATGGTGACAAGGATGGTACAAACAAACATTACCCTACATCTTCTTTTATAATTAATCCTTCTAAATAACTCTCCAATAAACTACTATACAATAAATGACTACCACTAACTTGCCTTGGAAAGAGTGAGAAAAAAAATGTGCTTGCAATGACCCAAAATTTAAGAGCAAATAATAAACTTTACCTTCAGCTGCAAGGGGATCATGGGGGATGAAAGACACATCATTGCTTAGTTTTTTTTTTTGTCCTGCTCGCTTCTAGGAGACCTATGTGCAAATAAAATATCTCCTAATATAGACCCAAAATATATTGCAGAGCAAGAGCTCTGTAACATGGTCAAGGAACTCCATACAATTTCAAGTTTTGCAAAGACATACAATTTGAAATGACTACAGTTAAAAATCAAAGTATTTTTTGGTCTACAAATGTGTATAGGCCCCCATGAATCTCCAACTAAGAGGATATCTGCATAAGTAAAGAAATCAATCCTAATATACTTGAGGTATAATTGATATTCATACTCCATATGATCTTAAAAAGAAAGATATCCCCAAAATCATTTGTTCACATGCACACTTGGAATAGTTTTCACAAAACAGTTACAGTCTAACAAGAATTTCCTCTAAATAAAGAAGTAAAGCAAGAAACCCTAATATAATTCAGATACAATTGATACTCATACTCCATGATAATCTTGAAAAGAAAGATATTTCCAAAAGAAGTTGCTCACATGGACACTTTGGTTAGTTTTCACAACTCAGTTAAGAGTCTAACAAGAATGTCCTATATTCCCTACCTTGTTTGGATTGTATATGTTGACAACGAACATCAGCTTAAAATTTATGTTGAGCACTTCATTACAATCAATTAATGCATCCAGATATATTATTATCTAGTAAATATATAGAAGGGTATATTTTCCAGTGCCCCAACTATTATAAGATTAGGAGAAAAATACTATTACTTGTTTAAGACAACAAAAAGATCCTTCTATGCATTCATTTTACACAAGATGTATGGAACTGTCTCTCATGGAGCTGAATAAAAAGCACCTTCAAAGAGGAAGAACTCAACTTAAGAACATTTAAGCTAATAACCTAAACAACATAACAAATATCCCTTCAGTTGCAGTTCATATGCCAAACACCGTGCCCAAGGACTTGTGGTACCTAGATAGTATAGAAAAAGGAAAATAAACTAGGAGACATCCATCAAATCTAAGAGAATTAAAGTATGTCCTATACAAGAAAACTATATACTAGCTTCTCTAGAATCACTATACAAGTACATATCATGGATGGTAAGAGAAATTCTACCTGTGGACGTTATTCATCAAACCCCAAGGGGTTGTATAACATGTGACATAACATGATTGATTTTCTCCCAATCTACCTTGCATCAGACACATTTGCAGCTCATAGTTATAACAGTAACCAAGTCACCTACATGTAACCAAATTTTTAACAGTAACCAAGTCAAATTTTTAATAGTAACCAAGTCACCTACATGTACTCAAATTTTTAACAGTAACCAAGTCACCTACATGTCATGTTGCATCGCAGCTTGTTACCTAGATGACTCAGTGAATGGAAGTGGACCCACATGTGCTATACAGAGAGTAGTAATCTAGTTAATTTTTGTGATTGATGTTAGAGTCCTCCTCGGCAAAATTTTTAAGTCTTTGAAGTTTGTACTAAATAAGGGAAATTGATTTTCATGTTAAGGGTGGTTGTGAGAAAAGATAAATGAAATAATACTTTAAAAAAAGGGTCACTAAAAGACCTGCCTTAGATTTAGTACATTGTGTTCTGGTTTTTTTAAGTTTTATATATATTTTTTTATTTCATTTTTTTCCAACAATAAGCATGTTAGGGTTATTGTAGATTGGTTAGGGTATTTGCATTTTTTTGTGTCCATTTAGATTGAAGTTGGAGGTAACATCTTGTATTTTATTTTTATTTTTTAAAGTTAAATTCCATGGCTCCAAGGTGACGAAGGATGACCCTATATATGCCCAATATTGCACATTTCTGTTGAAAGTAAAAGTTCCATGCAACCACTTTAGTAAGGTAATTAACATGGGGGATACATAGCCTCAAATGCAACTTGGGGCATGTTTCAAACATCAAACATCAAATGGAAGCATCCATGATAGCATCAATGATGACAAAAACAAGACAAAAAGGCTTGTGAAGGAAATATGGAGAATCTCAAACATCAAATGGCAACAACCATTAATGGCATCAATGATGAATAAAGCAAGACAAAGTCTTATGAAGGAAATAGGAAGAAAGTATGAAATCCTTGGAGGTAGCAAGGGAAAACCAAGAGTTGAAATCGCCTCCACACAACCTAGTAAACCCCAACCTATACACGTAGCTATTGGTTCACCAATACCATTAATTTTCAATTCAAATGGACGTTTTTAAAGCTACTCGCCAATACAACTCACTTTTCATGTAGATGATGGTGGATCCCCGCACTAAAACCTTGGCAAGAAAAAATGGGATGATGAATGCCACAAGAAAGTCTACCAGCAAACAAGTAAGCCACACATAAGTGAGATGCCCCACTCCAAGTGAACACAGTATGCATAAAAAATGTATTAGAAAACTGGGAAAAAGTCAAGTTCATTAAGTATATTGACTGATGGACATATTCTATAACAAGATATTGAAGTAGAATAGTGGAAAGCCAAATTTTTGTCCAATTTGAATTCCTTTGTAGATGTTTTTGTGATATCAATAGAGATATACAATGCATAAAATTTGGAGCAATGAAATGCGTCAACATAATGTTCATCCTTTCTTCAATCTATCTCTTCTTGCAACACTCTGCATTAATTTCTGGCAAGTTGTTAAATGAATTTTCCAGGTGCTTAGGGAACATTCCTAGTTACTAAGTTAGACCTTGCACATTCCCAGTCCAACATGAGTTCTAAACATGGATAAGAAGGCAGGTAGCCATTCTATGTTTTTTTGTTTAAAGGAATATAAAGTTAAGGACTTACATATAAAAATTGATGTCGATGATTATAAATTCACATCCAAATTTTATATTACGTCTATGTTTGATAAATATGTTGACACAATTTGAGGCTTACCTTGGATATAAACACTAGGCACTTTCATCCTAAACATTGAGAAAATGTTTTTGATGTTTTCCTATAAGAAGAAGAATATAACAGTGCATGACGTTACACTGAATCCATGCTCAGAGGAACCCTCATAAGAAGACCTTAAAGATATTTAAAATGGAATTTTGCAGGATAATCAGAAATCAATACAAAAATTGCAGAAAGAATTTGACAAAGTTGTTGATGATAAAGACGAAGATATTTCTCATCTAAAAGATCATAGTAAAAAATTACTTACACAAATTAAGAAGTCAAAGGATAAGATGTAGAGAAATCATAAAATAGAACAGGAGAATCAAGAGTTGTAGAAGAAGCTATCAGAAAAAGATCAAGAATCTTCTTTCCTAAGGGAACTCTTAATTAGAGGTTGCTTGATCGAATCAAAAGATTAAAAGATGAGCAATTAGAAAACCAAGACCTTCACAACAATGTTGGAAAGACAGATAAGATAAAATAATTTTATTAATGTCAACCAAATGACCACAAAATTAGGTCAATGAGACTAAATAATATGTCAAGTATGAGTACAATTTGGGAGTGCAAACACAATTCCGAGAAAATTCCAAAACTAAAATAAAATAAAATAAAGAAAGATGCAAAGAATGAATGATGAAGAACTGTCTTGTGTAAGGAATCCTAATCAAAGTTTGCTTGCACAAATCAAGAAGTTGAAAGTTGAAAAGAAAACACAACCAAAGTTAGATCCACATGTCAACAAAAAACATCTAGTCAACAAAGACACAATGACTAGTCCAGTAGGGATATCATCAAATGTTGAAGTATAACAAAGGAATATATAGTGTCTCTACCCACAAACATTTAATGATTAACAAAGAAACACAAGCATGCAAGGAAGACATACTACCAAATGTGAAATAAGAAGTCAGTACAAACATGAGAAACAAAGATCAAGTTATAAGGTCAGCTTATCTACATCCAAATCAAAAGAATTGATACTTTAACCAATCGGTATATCAACATCGTTTTGAATTGGCCTATAACCCAAAGAATGTTAATATTAGTATAGTTCAATCTCAAGGTAGAATTTATTCTTGGAAATAACAGTACAATAGGTTCTTTCTAAGAATCCTATAAATGCTTAGTTCCACAGAAGATTGTGTCCCCTCCCTATTTGCAAAGGGTGTTTCCCTTGTATTTTCGTTAAGAATTCTGGGTTGTCCTTAGGATTTTTAAGCATGAAGAGAGACAACTTTGAGCATGTTGGTATAGCATGTTTCACACCTAAAATAATAGCCCTGGGCACCCCTACATTAAATATGGGCATCGTTTGGCCAGTAAAAGGGGCAAAACAACAATTCTGAGCACTATTCAGCTCTAAAAAAGGGGCCACCTACAACAAAATAGGCTCATATTTCCAGTGATTTTCCAACATTGCTTCCTGTAGCATTTGTAGACTTAATTGAAGTACATTGAACAGTATCTTGGCATAGTATGGAGCTAAAGGGTTTTGAGATGCAGTCATCTCAGTAGAGTTTTGACGCGTTGTACTTTATGAGTATATGAGTCACTAAGTAGTAAGAGGTTAATCTCTAGATCTGAGATGGTTGTATCAACAGTTTGTCCTAGCATGATGTAATTCTTTATTGAAGAACTAGGCAGATTTATCCATGGCATCCATAGAAATCAGTTTCAACAGGTTTGTGAAGCACACAGAGGGATACATTTGATATCGATCATCACTCAATAGAACCTATAGGCATCAGTTCATCATATAGTCCTGTAGCTTATGCGAGACAATAATGATGCCATTCCAAATCGCTATTATCAACCGCTAAAGGATGCTACAAATTAATTTGATATAGGTTGAAAGCCACTAGCAACAATCTCTAGAAGATTGTGTCCACTCCCTATTTGTAGAGGGCGTTTTCCTTGTGTTTTCGTTAAGAATTATGGGTTGTCCTTAGGATTTTTAAGAATGTGTTGCACCTGCAACAACTTCCCAAAATTCTGAAAAATTTTGGGGACCCTCCTTTGTTTTGGATTAGCCTGTTTTTCTTCCCTACTTTGACGCAATGATTTCTCAGAATGTTTTAATGCTTGAATTGCTCTGCTTGCTGCCTTGGGGAGCCATTGGAAACCAGCCGGATTGCTGCTGTTGAATGTACTTGAAGCCTTATTGAAATCAAAAGTTGTTTTGATTTTGTTTTCCACCGTTGCGGCTGTTTTCAAGTCCCCCCCCCCGATTGAAGAACCTTCTGACTGCCGATCTTTTATTTATAGCGGGCGCTTTTCTGATTAGGAATCAGACGATCTTTCGATCTTCCATCCCGCCATTGCAGATGATTCTAAGCTTTCTCCATCCAATGTGAAATCCTCCCGACGTCCGACGCAGGTAACAAAAGTGGAAGCTTTCGCCATCTTCTATCCCGTCGTTGCGGTTGATTCTGAGCTTTCACCTCCCGATTGGAAATCCGTTCGACGGCCGATCGTCCGATTATTGCCCGCCATACGTGCATAACCGTATTGGTAGACATTGTGCCCTTCCACCGTTGCGGAGGGAAGACCACTCTCGGCTACCGATGTGAAAACCCTCCGACGCCCGTTTTCTTGTCTCCTCGCACGTGTGAGAGTTTATATATACGGGGACGACGGTTCGGTTTTTATATTGTTATTTTTCGTTGCCGAGCACTGTCACGTTGAGCACTATTGCACTGAGTTGTCGTTCTTTGGAGAGAAAGGCCCCGCTGTCGCTGTACCAGCTTCCAGGTGGCAGAGGTAGAATTCCGACCGTCGTCCACTCACCGTATTCATCGAGTTACCAGGTAGGTATTTTTGATCATTTTCCCATTACACTTAAACTATTATTGGTTTTCTCCCGTGGTTTGGTTGTTCTCGGCAGTTTTCCCTTACCTAGCTAGGTCCTAAGCTTATATATTTTACCTTTTTGACCATGTGGGGGGGCGGGCGTTTAAACTTCTGAGCAGTTCTGTCTTGTCTCCCTATTTAGTTTGCTGCCTCACGCGCATAGGGGTTGAGGGGTTTTGGCGCGGATGGCCGTTACGCCGTCTGCGCCAAACCTCCCTGCACAATCATGTTAGGCAGAAGATAGATAGGTTGGAGGATTGTTTTGGGGGTTTGGTAGGCTGTTGTTTCCATAGTGCATTCCCAGGACTTTGAGCCAAAGCCGTTTCACCTGCGCGGTTATGCGCAGCCTCGTCAAAGATTATTTTTGAACCCATGGTTCGCCGGAGGGGGTCTGCTTTTGAGAGGAGTTCATGGTTACTCTTGAGCCCAGCCTGTGTTGCTCACACCATCATGCGCGGCCCTTTTTTGTACAGTCTCCTAAAACCCTAGCGGGGTAGAAGGGATGTGTCGTCATCATAGTTCATTAATTGGAAACAACATGGGTAGTGTTCTTGATGGGAATACCCTGTGCAGAAAAGTGGATACACTCCCCACGGAGAGCGAAATGTATATTCAAATTAATGTAACTTTTCCACCGTAAGCCGCATGAGTCTTCATTAGTCTTGAGTCTGCTGGGTTTTATGGTTAAAATGTTGACTGGCATGAGCCTTCGCTATGTTTGCTATGCAATATAATAATAGCTAAATGTCACACCTTGCATATGATATACATGTTTGTTTCAATGTATTGCTATCATGAGAAAAGTGGCATGTTGCAAAATAGTGTAGATTTAGTACTGGTAATAAGTATGGTTGATAAGCTTGGTATTATGCAACAGTGGTATATTGCTCAAGACTGAGTGTGCTTCATATAGATCAGGTCATAGAATATTGCACCCTAGTCTCAAGGCATTATAGAGCTGAACGATGTATGCATTTATTGCACTGAACATTAGCATACTAGACATAGGATAATAGCACATTGCACAGTACTGCATACTAGTTTGATTACTCAGCCCAAACGGCTTATGTCTTAATTCCATTAACTGGTTACTATCATGATACACTTGAGAAGGAATAAACTACTACACAATGTCTGAAATTCGAATTGCTCAATGTCACAATGTTATACATGGCAGGAGGAACTTACAATGTCCAAAAGGAAGAAGAAGAAGGCCACTATGGTCAAAGAACAACCAGATGTAGAGGTCGTCACAAATACCGAATACACATATGAAGACACCCAATGTGTCTCTGGTGTCGAGCCCGAATACAAATGGGGTGAGATTTATAGATTAATTTCCCGCAGGGAGATTCCCGACATGGGTCTCGAAGAAGAACCCATCTATGCGAACATAGAAAAATCCACCATCATGAAGGTGGCTACTAGACCAGAGCTATTCCCTTGCTCTGAGGTGATTAGATGGATTCTGCCCCATACAAATACAGCCACCATGATCATAGGAAATGTGGAAGGCCAGGGCTATGCTGCATTTAGCCTAGGATATGTGGCGTTGGCTTATCATCTGCCAGAAACTCAAATCTTTCTATCTGATGACTGGATGGATAACATCATAATGGACCTGGTAGAAACCCTGAAGAAGATGCTCTTGTAGGGAAAGCTTTATCGGTATAGAGCAACTGGTGAGTATGATACAGTGAGCTTGAGGGCTCCTTACAGATTTGTAGTCCTGATGCTTAACAGGATCTTTGGGAGAGCTCATGGTAGACTCTTCAAATTCGAATGGATACCCATCATGTTTCATGTGGCAAACCAAGGGACAGTATTCAATTGGGCCAGCCTGGTATCAAGCAGTGTTTCTTCTTGCATGGCCGCTGCCTTAGGAGGAGAATCCAAGAAAAAGTCTGAATTCTACATGAGCTCGATATTGGTAGATTGCATATTGTGCAACCAGCCTTTCCCTGGTCTCAAGTGTGTCTGGGACATGGAAAGGATGCCTGTGTATGCCGCCTATAGACCATTATGGGCTCAACAGTACCATAGCCACTACAGGGAGGTCTGTGAGCAGTTCATTATGCCACTCTACACACTCATCTTCCAAAAGGAATGTGACTGTATGTCAGAGGAGGCTATGCAGGTAATAGGAGAGCATGCAGACTATTTCCTGACTGAGAATGGCATGCACATTAGAATGTTTGGTGGCACGAAATGCCCCTTGCTGCTGCCCAAATACACAACAGATTATATTATTCATAAAGAGGCAGTCAGGCAGGTATTCATTGATGGAATAGGGAATTACCTTTTTGAGCAAAAGAAGGCTACATATCCTCCGCTGCCATTCAAACTAGGTAGCTACAGATTTTCCAAGGTAAAACAAGCCGCTGAGTTCATAGAAGAATTGGGGAAGTTACATTTTGGTGAGATGCCTTTCCGAAGGAATGATACTCACGGTAAAATGGCAGAGCACTGTAAAGAACATAAAGTACATTTTGAGTACACTCACCACTTTGACAAGGAAGAATCTGTCTTCCGAAGTGCCCCTAACTTGACAGCTCTAAGAAGGAGGTTTAAGCCTAAGAACCCCACCAAGGGTGGAAAAGGGGCTGAGCAAGCCAGAGCTGAGCAGGCCAGAGCTGAAGAAGAGGCCAAGAGGAGACAGGAAGAGGCCCAGAAGCTAGAACAGGAAGCTGCAGAATGGCTGCAGAAAGGAGAAGAAGAAAAAAGAAAAGCTGCCCAAGAAGCAGCTGAAAAAGCACAAGAGGCAGCCAAAGAAACAGAGGAGGCAGCTAGAAAGGCAGCTGAAGAAGTAAAGAGAAAGCTAGATGAAGAGCTCCAAAAGCAGGAGGCTGAAAGAATGAAGTTAACACAACAATCAATTTCTAAAACGGCAGCAGGACAGACCCAGGGGGAGGAAAACCCCGAGGTGCAGACCTTTCAAATACCTACTGCTAGCACCCTTGTGGCTCCTACGCTCCAACTAGTGCCTTTCAGCCAGAAAAGGGGAGAGGAAGTCCCCGACTTTAATACTTTCTATTATGACAGGGCCACCAAAAGAATAATGAGGAGGACATAAAAGAAAGTTGAAGCGAAAGACCTATCAGGAAGGATGGTAACAGATACAGCGGTCATGCTAGGGACAGATAAGGATCTTAGGCTCACGATAAGAGCTGGGGCTGCACTAATCGATGATTCCGTAGATAACATAAACAAGGTGATGATTGAACTAGAGTCATCTAAAAAGACCTCTGCTCAGCTAAGAGACACACTGAGAAAAGAAAGAGATGAGGGTAATAGACTCAATAGGAAATATGAACACATGTAAAGGGAACTGGAATCCTCAAAAGGTGAATTCCATGCCCTTCAAGTGGAGATGCAAGCCAAGGTAACAGCATAGGAGTCCCTATAAAACGTACAACAGGAAGCCCAAAGTCTAAAGAAGGAGAAGGAGCAGTTACTGTCAAAGGTGATAGAGCTGGAAGAGCAGCAGAAGATCATCTATGAGTCCAATGATTCATACACCAAAGAACTGAAAGAGCAGCTAGCTTCTCTGAATGCTAATCTAGAGGTGGCTAAGGAACAGTAGGTAAGTCTGCATCCATTTAAAGAATATATATTGGCTCAAAAGGCTCGAATGCTACAACTGCAGACTGCTCTGGAAGAAGAGAGGTGCAAAGTCCTTCAGATCGATAGCAGGCTAGAAGAGATCATGGAAACTTCCTCATACTTCGTTGATCGATCTCAGGAGGTTCTTGAGGTTTTGAGTGCTAGAATGGAAAGGCCAGAAGATGATGCTGAGACTCCAGAAGGGCTACCATCAAAAAACCATCAATCCCTTAAGAGAGATCACAACCTGGTAGAGTTTGCCATCAGTACTGCAGAAGACTTCAAGAAGGCTGTAAAAAAGACGCAGGGAGCATGCTCAGAGTATTTCAGAAGGCTCCTGAATACGTACAATCAATGTCAAACAGAGGCTGAGCATAGGCTTGAAGAGTTCCCGGACCATGAGGCCTTTATGGAAATATTACAGAAAAGATATCAAGATGCAGAGGCCAGAACTCAGCAGATTAGAGCCATTGATGACCTAGTACTGAAGAACGAGGTAGGCCACGCAGCTGCTAGCATGCAGTTTCTAGAAGATCAGCTTCGGTTGAGCCCAGTAAGGATCGAGGCCATCAAGAACCAAGTTGAAAAGTTCGAAATCAACATTCAGTTCCTGGAGCCATGCGCATTCGAAGGCATTGCTGCTGAAGCAACAACGTGGAAGAAGTTCTTAGACGGTCAAGCGGGACCCTCCTCATAAAGGACCGGTCGACTTTGTAATCATTTAATAATTTTTGTAAAAGCTTTTGAAAATGACGCGTTGGGAAAACTAAAGGTTGGGAAGCCCAAAGGTCACTTTGGGAAGCCCAACCATTTTTCCTTTTTGTATAAAAGTAGGAAGCATAGAGATGAAAGGGGATTTTTTCCCCAGTAAGACTGGTGATGACGTATTGTAAGAAGAACTATTTCCTTTTGCAATAAAAATTTACAGTTTTCCTGTTGAAAGAAGATTGGTGGGGTTTCAATGTTTTTCCATGGATAGTCGGAAGATGAACTATTTTGTTTTCCAGCATTGTATCCATGAATCGTGAGATCGTTCTAACTTTACGACCTGTGTCTTTGTTTATATGATTTCTGATTTATTTTATGAAATAACCACCATGAGTAATGTAAGCTGATCATAAACAATTAGCTATCTGGTTGTTGAAATATCTTTCATTTGTCCATGCTTGTAAAAGTAAATGTCAGCTATCTGTAATTGCTTTTATCATGTGTGCACACTCACATTACTCATATATGAGTTACAAGTTGGCTCCGCAGGGATAGATAGGTAGTTAGCTCATCTCATTGCTACATGTGTGACTTAGATGCTAGTGAGCCTAAGACGAGAGGTAAGAACCTACGCATCACTTTGTGAATGCTCCTTGCATCCTTCACCACCCTGCATAATTAGGTAGACACTTGCATCCCACTCTTAAGTCAAAAAATACAAATTCCGGTGGACTGGGCCGCAACCGGTAAACCCTTGTTTGTTACTTTGACCTACGGTGGCCGGACCGTAAACCGGACGGATTCCCTATACCAAATAGTCAACGGGCTAGTTGGGAACATTGATTGGGGAGAATCCTTTACTGTTGTCACCTGGGAATTTCCAGGTCTCAACAGAATGAAGAGAGACAACTTTGAGCACACTGGTATAGCACATTTAACACCTCAAAAAACAACCATGGGAACCCATATATTAAATTTGGGCATCGTTTGGGCAGTAATAGGGGAAAAACAATAATTCTCGGTACTATTCATCCCCAAAAAAGGGGTCACCTACAGCAAAACAGACTCATATTTCTGGTGATTTTCCAACATTGCATCCTGTAGAATTTGCAGACTTAATTGAAGGACATTAACCAACATTCTTGGCATAGTATGGAGCTGAAGGGTTTTGAGATAAAGTCTTCTCAATAGAGTTTTGAAGCCTTGTACTAGCAGAGTATATGTAGCACTAAGAGGTTAATCTCTAGATCTGAGATGGATGTATCAACAATTTGTCCTAGCATGATGTAATTCTCTATTGCATAACTAGGAAGATTTATCCATGGAATCCCTAGAACTCAGTTTCAATAGGTTTGTGAAGCACAAAGAGGGATACATTTGATATCCAACATCACCCAATGGAACCTACAGGCATCAATTCACCATACAGTCCTGTAGCTTATGCGAGACAATAATGATGCCATTTTGAGTCCCTATTATCAATCACCAAAGGATGCTACAAATGCATTTGATTCAGGTTCAAAGCCACTAGCCACAATCTCTAGAATATTGTGTCCCCTCCCTATTTGCAGAGGGTGTTTGCCTTGCGTTTTTGTAAAGAATGCTAGGTTGTCCTTAGGATTTTTAAGCATGAAGAGAGAAAACTTTGAGCATGCTAGCATAGCATGTTTCACACCTCAAAGAACAGCCTTGGGCACCACTAGATTAAATATGGCCATCGTTTGGGCAGTAATAGGGGGAAAACAACAATTCTGGGCACTATTGATCTCCAAAAAAAGGGTCTCCTACAGAAAAATAGGCTCATATTTCCAGTGATTTTCCAACATTGATTCCTGTAGCATTTGTAGACTTAATTGAAGGACATTGAACAACAGTCTTGGTATATTAAGGAGCTAACTGGTTTTGAGATAAAGTCTTCTCAGGAGATTTTTGAAGCCTTGCACTAGTAGAGTATATGTAGCACTAAGAGGTTAATCTCCATATCTGAGATGGTTGTATCAATAGATTTTCCCAGCATGATGCAATTCTCTATTGCAGAACCATGAAGATTTATCCATGGCATCCCTAGAACTCAGTTTCAACAGGTTTGTGAAGCACAATGAGGGATATATTTGATATCCAACATCACTCAATAGAACCTACAGGCATCAATTCATCATACAGTCCTGTAGCTTATGCAAGAAAATAATGATGTCATTTTGAATCCCTATTATCAATTGCTGAAAGATGCTATAAATTCATTTGATTTAGGTTCAAAGCCACTAGCCACAATCTCTAGAAGATTGTGTCCCTGCTATATTTGCAGAGGGTGTTTGCCTTGCGTTTTTGTTAAGAATTTTGGGTTGTCATTAGGATTTTTAAGCATGAAGAGATAAAAATTTGAGCACACTAGCATATCATGTTTCACATGTCAAAGAATAGCCCTGGGAACCCCTAGATTAAATCTGTCCATCGTTTGGGCAGTAATAGGGGCAAAACAACAATTCTTGGCACTATTCAACCCCAAAAAAGGGGTCACCTACAGTAAAACAGGCTCAAATTTCTAGTGATTTTTCGACATTGCTTCCTGTAGCATTTGCAGAATTAATTGAAGGACATTGACCAATAGTGTTGGCACAGTATGGAGCTAAAGGGTTTTGAGATGAAGTCTTCTCAGTAGAGTTTTGAAGCCTTGTACTAGTAGAGTATATGCAACACTAAGAGGTTAATCTCTGGATTTGAGATGGTTGCATCAATAGTTTGTCCCAGCATGATGTAATTCTCTATTGTAGAACCAGGAAAATTTATCCATGGAATCCCTAGAACCCAAATTAAATAGGTTTGTGAAGCACACAGAGGGATACATTTGATATCCAGCATCACTTAATAGAACCTACAGGAATTAGTTCATCATGCAGTCCTGTAGCTTATGAGAGATAATAATGATGCCATTCTGATTCCCTATTATCAACCTCTGCAGGATGCTACAAATGCATTTGACTTCGGTTCAAATCCACTAGCCACAATCTCTAGAAGATTGTCTCCCCTCCCTATTTGCAGAGGGTGTTTTCCTTGCGTTTTCGTTAAGAATTATGGGTAGTCCTTTGTCTTTTTAAGCATGGAGAGAGACAAATTTGAGCACACTAGTATAGCAGGTTTCACACCTCAGAGAATAATTCTGGGCACCCCTAGATTAAATCTAGCTATCGTTTGGGGAGTAATAGGGGAAAAACAACAATTCTAGGCTCTATTCAGCCCCCCAAAAGGGGTCACCTACAGAAAAACAGGCTCATATTTCCAGTGATTTTCCAACATTGCTTCCTGTAGCATTTGCAAACTTAATTGAAGGACATTGACCAGCAGTCTTGGAACAGTCTAAAGCTAAAGGGTTTTGAGATGAAGTCTTCTTAGCAGAGTTTTGAAGCCTTGTACTAGTAGAGTATATGCAACACTAAGAGGTTAATCTCCAAATATGAGATGGTTGTATCAACAGTTTGTCCAGCATGATGTAATTTTCTATTGTAGAACTAGGAAAATTTATCCATGGAATCCCTAGAACTCAGTTTCAATAGGTTTGTGAAGCACACAGAGGGATACATTTGATATCCAACATCACTCAATAGTACCTACAGGAATTAATTCATCATACAGTCCTGTATCTTATGCAAGACAATAATGATGCCATTCCAAGTCCCTATTATCAACCGCTGAAGGATGCTACAAATGCATTTATTTAGGTTCAAAGACACTAGCTTTAATGAATTTAGGATTTGAATTTGATAATAAAATATCACTCAATGCCATCGAGTTAGACCAGATGGATCACTGAACGCCATTCACAATTATGAAGTCGAGTAACAAAAAGCAATCTCTCAATCTAAAACTTTTACCCCGTGCATAATAATTATTTGATTTATACATATACTAGAAACATTCCATCATCAATATAGAGTCATTCACATACAAAATATGGCATGAAATCTAATTTCATTAAAAATGGATTTGTACACACACAAGTACAAGAAATATGACCAAAACAAAATTATGGTTACCTCATTTTGACCTTCAACCTGATTATAATCATTTTTACTGCTTTTCATCTTTTAGGCACATTCATGTATGTATTCCGGTATTGCTTGTATACCAGAAGTAGAAGGGACTTGTTACAGAGAATTGGATCATGGTTGAAGGCCGTACATCATTGTCATCGATATTAGTCATGTGGTTTTCCTACTTCTGGTTAATTCATTGAAGGACATTAGATGCTTTGACCAAAGGAGATTCGAGGTGAACCTTATCATGAATAGTACCTCAGAATGAAAATTTCACCCCTCTTTGACTAACAAGAGACAAGGTAGGGGGACTAGAGTCATGATAAATCCATCATAGCTCTTGCCTATAAATCCATCCTTGTCCAATGAGTGTTGATAAATCCTCATTTAGTGAACATCTAGAACCTTCATCCTCTAAGGTAAAATTGAAATACCCAGTCTCATTCTATAGATCTGAACTCTATTTAGCAGAGAATATTCACACAAAAAAAACTTAACTCATAAACACTGGAGAAAATCAAAACTCGTGCAAAGTGTTATGTGAAAAAATGCTAAAAGAACTTATAAATTCATAAAAATGGAAGAACCATCACAAACTTTGATAAACGTTAGATTTTTTTGAGCTTTGCCTCTCGGATTGGATAGATCCATATTTATGATGGATCTATGCTGATGGATATCCCATTTATTTTTGTGCATGCTTCTAATTTTTCTGTGAAATATTATTGTGTTTAGGGCTGATTGCTTTGTTTAATCTGTGATTCGGTGGATTCCTACACCAAACCATCATTCACAATCACCTCCTTTGTTAAATTGGGATAAAAATTTATATTTCATTCTTTTGAGGGATAAATGGTTTTGCTTAATTTAAAAAATTATGGAACATTGAAAGTAAAATAACTTCTGAAACGAAAACATTTATGTGTATATTTTCCCCGAGTTCCTACAGAGGATTGTTCATAGATAAATGTTTTTCTTTGTCTATGTTAAGGATTTATGAAGCTAATGAAAATTATAAATTTTCCAAATATATTAAAAATGATCTTCCCCTTTGTACAAAAAATTAAAATTAATTTTAAAGAATAAATTCTTTCTAAAACTTGCCTCTATTTGTTAATATAGGGCTATATCTACCGTTTCTTGATAATAATTCAAATTGGAGATAAGAAAAAAATGGTGTACCTTTATCTGAGTGAAAGATGACTAGACATCCTCACTACCTGGGAGATTGGGTGTTCGTGATAGCTTCTATTCTTCTGCTCATTAATTATTCATGAGACTCCTTTGATTTGTCACGGACGCCTTCAGTTTGTTGTCGCATTTAAGTATTCCACGTCTTGCACAATTGTGGGTGTCTTCATTTTTCCTGTGTTGTCTAGGGTTGTGTCTGTGTAACTTCTTTGCTCTGCATTAGGGTTCTTTAAACTCAACAAAGTACGATCAACAAAGTGGGATCAAATATTTACAAAGTGAAATTGCTTAATTAAGATGAATTTATATGCCCTTAACACTAAGATGATGTATATTTATAAAACCATAAACCCTTTCCCTTTTCTGCAACATGAGACATGGCTGAATGAATGACCATATCATGACTGATCCCTAACATTGAACCAGCTCAGGACCAGGATTTCCTAGCCTTGAATTGAAAACCCAAATCATTTTTCGACCAAATTCCAGCATTGCTAATTATATCTCTAATATAGTGTAGCTCAGTTGCTCTGCAGCTGGGAGTGGTGGAGATGACTTCTTTGGGATTCAAAACTGCTAAATCCTCCTCTAGTTCCTCTTGGGACGAATGCATAGAATAACAAACATTCCAAACACTAAACTGATCTCTTTCTGCTTCTTTTGGAACTGTTTGTTTCTGCCTTCTGTAAAGAACTGTTAAAGAAATGAATCTAGATCCTACACCTTCCTGCTCTTCACATTCCCTCTCTTCACATGTATATGTAGAAATTCAGGCCAGCAGTAGATTAATTTTACCCACAACAATTATCAATTGATCATGCAAAATTGGTAACAATGGAGACTGAATATGGAGCTGTAACAAAAAATTATATTAACTGAGTGTACAATAGCCAACCTTGTAATATCATAGGTTGCTGAATAAATATAATACATGAAGAAATCGAATGCATGAGGAAGCATCCAAATCTAGCATAAAGCAGGCTTACCAAAAATAAGCAAATCCCCCATAGGTGTAAAAGTTGGATCCCAAACCTGTCATGGAGCTCACGAATTGGAAAAAAGGCATAGGAAAGATAAAGAGTGGTGGAATGGTAGCTCATACATGCTTTTGCATGGAGAAAATAGAGGAGGATGTGTAGGACAAAAAACAAGTTCACCTCACCTAGTCTAGCTTTCCCATGTGCCTTAAAACACTAAAAAAGCAGGCAATAAAGTAGAAAAAGCAGATAGGCACCTAGGAGGCCAGGAATAAAGCAGATTTGATTCCTAAGGCTTTCCCAAGCGCTACATGAGTTAGATATGGAAATTTTGACCTCTATGGATAGGCAATTAGCAACTTGCACAAGGTGAGACACATGAACTAGGCAAATAAGACAAAAATAAATGAATTAATGTCTAAGTGGGTAAACTATGGGTTGATTATTCTAACACCCCCCCTTAAGCCTGACTTTATGAGTAATAAATCAAAAATATAGGGCCTAGCAACAATGCTTAGTCACCATTTACATACTGCATGTCCAAATAAACAAGGAAAGAGGCAAAACCAACTTGGGAAAATCCTCCCTTAAACATGGACTGTAAAACAAAATTG
>LPNX010389048.1:0-36799 GCA_001517045.1 Pseudotsuga menziesii | reverse complement strand
ATCAAACAAATGACATCGATGTACCTTATATTAAGTTAGATACATAAACATTGAATTATTATAGATGCCTCGACACACTAAAATATTACTATATGTCTTGGTGTTCCATATTGTAACATGCACACTGATGTGGTTCTGGGGAATACCATAAGCAGTATAGGTCAACATTCATAGTTCAACTACCTCTATCTAGGTGTGGTAATGTACAAAAATCTTTTGTTCTTTGGTGTGCCTCGCTATATACAATACAAATACAAACTTCTATATAGTGCACCAATGCAACTAGACACATAGCACATCCAGGGAAAAAACCTCTTGCATAAACCTTTACTTAACTTGTAATTTATTTTTATTATATTACACTTCAACATTCACTTAACTTGTAATTTTATCATCCAAACTCACTACATTTAATTAGATGTATCCAATTAGTGTGAATGTCGTGAGTTCATTGAAACATTGTATTACATTGTATTGCACTTAGTTTGATTTAATTACACGTGCAAGAACTTTGACATAGCGCGTTCATAAATAATAGATAATCCACACAATAGATTGACATAACAACATGTGGAAACCGAAGAACTCATACGAAGTGAAATATATCATTCATTTATAAGTGAAATGTCAATGTACATGTATCAAAAAGTAGATATATATCCAAAAGTACATGTCTCCAACAGTACATGTATCCAAAAGTACATATATATCCAAAACTATCCAAAAGTACATGTATCCAAAACTATCCAAGCCACTTGCACATGTATGCAAATGTAAATATATTCTATAATGCATGTATCAGAAGTCAAGCTTCCTCTTGTTCTTTCCCGACTTTGATCCACTAGGCTCATCTCTGGGATCAATGTGCGTCGATGGATCTTGCAAATTAAACATCAATTATTAAATTGAACTAACTATGTACTAATACATTAGAAAATTATAACAAACACTCACCCCCACCTCTGGACGTGTCAGTGTTCGTCCTATCACCAATCTCCTCCTCAGTGGAGTCAGACTCTGCAACACCATATCTCAATTAACTCAAAACCTATCAACATCTTGTTGGAAATTGAATGAAACAATTAATCATCAATAGACATCTCACCTCAATGACATCCAATGATAGCTGGAGTTCAGTTCCTTGTGTCACAGACAGAGCCGTTGGTTCAACATCAATGATGGTCAGACCGGGGGGGACAGGAGCTACTTCTTCTGTTGGTGGCTACAATCACCAAATGTTGAAGTAGTTAGACATGCATGAGTAAACAATAAAATACAATAATAAACTATGTCTAGCTAAACAAAAATAATAAACTATATGTCTATATCAACTTAACGAGTTCAAATATCATCGAAGGATATACATTACCATGGTCTCAACCATGGTAGAACCAAGGGGGGAAGGAACTACTCCTGCTGCTGGGGCCTATAATCACCAAATGTTGAAATAGTTAGACATGAATGAATAAACAATAGACAACAATAATAAACTATGTCAATATCACGTTGAAATAGTTAGGTATACCTCGGTGTGACTAGCTGCCATTGATGAAGCAGCATCAACTGCTGCATCAACCATCGATGCTATAATTTCTTCTGTTAACTCCGGCTCCTGATGCAGTAAACATGCAAATCAAACATTAACAAAAACAACTTATGCACCGGATTTCAAGTTAAGCAACAAATATCATCGAAGGATATACATTACCATGGTCTCAACGGTGGTAGAAACAAGGGGGGCAGGAACTGCTCCTGCTGCTGGTGCCTCAACTGTGGTCGAAATAGGGGGGGAAGGAACTACTCCTGCTGCTGGGGCCTACAATCACCAAATGTTGAAATAGTTAGACATGAATGAATAAACAATAGACAACAATAATAAACTATGTCAATATCACGTTGAAATAGTTAGGTATACCTCGGTGTGACTAGCTGCCATTGATGAAGCAGCATCAACTGTTGCATCAACCATCGATGCTATACTTTCTTTTGTTAACTCTGGCTCTTGATGCAGTAAACATGCAAATCAAACATTAACAAAAACAACTTATGCACCGGATTTCAAGTTAAGCAACAAATATCATCGAAGGATATACATTACCATGGGCTCAGTAACTCCATGGCCGTGGGCAGCTCGAGTCCTTTTTGGAGTTGACCACCTCATGTACACACGACCCTTGTCCATGGAAGGCCTGGGAGGAGATGCATCTGCAGGCAATGGCCCAGATGTTTGGGTCGATGCCTACAATCAGCAAGTGTTCATGTAGTTAGATGTATGCATAATTCAACAAACACATGTACATGTATTTAAAAAATGACAACTGTAATTGTTTACCATATTAAAATGTTTACCTGGGTACCATGATGTGTCTCGTGGATCTCTCCACCCAGTGACGGATCTGGGATTTGCAAGTTTAATAATTGTAAATATTAGACCATAGATAGAATTAGTGAACTAACATGTAAAGTATGTGGAAATTAACAAATTATTGACAAGCATAATTGAAAAATTGAAATTTTAGAATGTTTACCTTGGTAGAACCAGATGGGCCTGTACCATCATGGATCCCTCCACCAACAAAGGGATCGGTCGCTGCAATGCCATGCCCCAATCCAAAGTCTGGGGGGTCTCTGGCGTCAAAACGCAACAACTGCAAGTTCACAAAATTAATATATTAGCTCAAACTATATATATGTGTACAAAGAGGAAACTAAATGAAGAATTTATTAAAATTAACCAGATCTACATACCTCACTCAAAAAACCATTGAACGCAACATCTGTGGAAAGACCATAGCAGGGATGACCACACGATGTGCACACGTGAGGATCAGAACTCTCTTGGGGATGTGCCGATGGTGGTGCACTGGTGGATGGTCTTGCATCAATACGTGGTGGTGCACCAGTGGATGGTGCCCCACCCATCTGCTGAAGAGTAGTGCTATGGCGAAGGACCACTCGTGCCAGTGTCAAAAAAGCATCCCATGTCTCAGCAACTACACGAGTTGCAGGTGGGACATCTAGCCAATGCAATGGCGCGCGAGGTGCAGGGATAGGGCGATTAGGGTCTTGGACCCTCACATTGGGTCGGTTTTGGGGCATCCCCCCACCAATCCCCTGAAACTCCAAGTAAGAAAAATAGTTCACGTGTTTATGCAACACGAACTCCGCATACAACTTTTGAAGGAAATACAGGGGCATTTCCCTGTTGTTATGCGGTGGCAAATCAAAGACCATATACCATCTATCCATCAAGTTATCGATAAATGGTTGGAATGTGCACCACTTAATGGATATATGTGGCTGATTTGCATTTGGGATTTCTCCAGTCCGAGGATCCCTGAATAATGCAAAAATGTGCTCCTTTGTTATTTTTAACCTTCTTATTGCCACATAAGCCAATTCATCCTCTTGTTCTCTTCTTTTTCTCTCTTTATATGATGTGATATCATATAGTATATTAGTTGACTGCGAAATAGTGTCAACAATAGCATCCATGGTGGATGCAAGCGAGCGGCGAATCTCATCACCGCCACAAAAAGAAGCACTGATGCCCCTTAAGCAGGCAAGCTCAATCAGAATCGCGGCATTCGGATCCATTGCAGCAACTGCAAAAAAAACATCAATAAGCAAATCATTAGAAACATATACATGGCATATAATAACGTCTCTTCAAAATTGAAAATGTATTAAATCAAAATCAAACTCAAGTTAACAATTTAATGACAAATTCACTTACATATATTTATTTAAACTTAAGATTAAACATTTCACAATTAAAATGTAAGTTTCGTTCAACTTGTGACTACATTCAGTTAATGAGTAAGTAAGAATTCGATATAACTTGTTCTGGCTTAGAAAGATGGTTGCGCTAACTTAGAAAGATGATTTGAATTTTGTTGAGAGGTTTGTCTTTCGTTTAAGGTTTGGATTTTGGCAGGAAAGGAGGAATTGTTCATTGTTTGGGACATGCCTTGGAGGCTATGATGATGTTGCTTGATCAAGGACAATCTTTCTTAGAGCATGATGATGGATATTCCAGAGCTAGTATAGTCCAGAGTTCGACAGGAGAAAACCCCGATGATATGTGTCAATGGGCATTGTATGAGTACAATTTCAAGCTTATGATGGTCTCCTATGTGTATATATGTAGAGCATATGATGTGTATTATGATGATCCTTGATGATTACTTGATATGTATCATGTAGGTCATGTTATGTACATGCGGGGTTCATCAACTAAGATTGATGACTTGTAGAGAATTTTGAGGAGTGTTCATTTTCTACTTGTCTTTCAGGATGTAATCATGCAGTGTATGAGGATATTGAGGCATGCATTCTGAATAGTGAGTCATCTCTCCATTATGGAATTGTCCATGGTTCTATAGCGAGTACGAGTTCTTTCATCACTTTTTGAAAAGATGCTTGTTTATGCTTCCAGTCATATTGAAAAGATGTTTGTTTATGCTTCCTAGATTCTAGTGAGAGTGGTTTTTTTCTAATGTTAGGAACCCATGTCAATCCCTCTCTTTACTATGTTAGTATATTGTTGTTGGACGCATATGCTTTGTAAGTCGTCCCATAGCAATTGTTGATCCATAGTTTGTGTTATTGTTGTGAGGCACATATGCTTTGTAAGCCGCATGTAGTATTTGTTGATCCATAGTTTATATTGGCCCATGGTTTTGACCCATAGTATTGACGCCTATTTTGGTATATAAGTGTGTGTTGAGGCCAAGGAAGGCACCGTGAAGTTATTTTGTATTGAGCTTGCTCAAAGGAGGTTTCCCCCTCGAAGTGGCTTGCAATTAATATAAAAGTGATTCTGAGTTCTGCTGCTATATCGTGTGTTTTGATTACTTGTTTGCTGCAGGTTCCTCACATCTGGTATCATAGCACTTTCCTTGGCACACGTGGGAATTTTTTTTTTTTGGGCGGCGACTTTCAGATCAATTTCTGAAACTTTCTGCACAAAATTAGAAGAAACAGATTGCATATCTGAATTTCTCTTTCAAAAATACGCAGTTTCAAAAACAAAACATCTCATTTGGAGTTCTAAAAGTGGAGATATCGCGGATTTCAAATCCACAATTTTTCAGAATTTCGGTGACGACCGCGGAAATTGCGGCGAGAAAATCTTCTGACCGAGTGCCCAGATTTCTATTCCGATTTCACGTGTAGAAGCAGAGTGGTTGTTCCAGTTCCAGAAACATGCTATAATAGCGATTCTGAGCAATATAGATCCGGTTTTTGAACATTGGGTGGAATTTCTGCCCAATTTTTTTTTTTTTCTGTTGCAGGTTCGGATCTGGGAATAATCCCTCTCCACTTAACTGTGGGAAGTACTTGGGCATAAGCCCTAAAACTCATTGTGAGGAGTACCACGGGAACCCCGAAGTAGCTGGCCCATTGAGAGGACCTGCCAGCGAAAAGGGCAACGACCCCTACCTGATTGACTAGTTCCCACCTGTGAGGTAAACCAAGAGTTGTCATTTGTGGCCAAGCAGTTATCAGTTTTACCTGAGCCGTGGAGTGATGGGTACTGCCCCAATACGCAAGCCGTCAGATAGCATTGGTGGCCGAGTGAATCCCTTGAATTGATAGGAAGCCGCACATACCTGGGGTCCATATCTATTTTCAGTTGCACAATTGCAGATTTCCTCTGTCCAGAACTGTTGCTGGTCAGTTCCACACCATTGCAGATCCATTTTTTGCCGATCACTTCCGCGCCATTGTAGATCCCTTCCTGAAAAATCTCCTGCTTATGGTTGTCACCCGCACAGGAGCAAAAATCATGGAGGAAGCACTTGCAGCCATCCAAGTCAAACTCCAGGAACTGGATGAAAAATTTCTCGGTCTCCATCTTGAGCATTTAGCTATGAACACCAGACGACCATCCGAGTCTTCATCAACCAATGGGTTCTCTTCTTCCAGCAATTTTTGTAGTCCGAAGCTAGATTTTCCGCGCTTCAATGGTACCGATCCGACTAGATGGATCTATCGTGCAGAACAGTATTTCAGCCTTCATAATACTTTTGATGTCCACCAAGTTCCACTTGCCTCCTTTCATTTGGAACAGGAAGCTCTTCAATGGTATCGTTGGTACATCAAGGCTCATGAAGAGCCAAAATGGCCTGCTTTTTGCCAGCTCCTTTTGCACCGATTTGGTCCGAGTGCTTTTGATGACTTCACAGGAGCTCTCACTAAACTTCGCCAAACTGGCACTGTGAAAGAGTATCAAACTGAATTTGAGAAACTAGCTAATCACACTGAAGGATTACCTAATGACTTCTACCGGAGTTGTTTTATCAGTGGTCTAAAGGATGCAATTCGCTCTGAGGTCAAAATGTTCAGTCCCAACATAATGATGGAAACCCTGGGGTTAGCTAAGTTGGCAGAAGACAAGATGGCAGCCCAACAATGCTCCAAATCCTCTTTTGTTCCCTTCCGAAATATGGATTCTCAACGACCTCCCATTTCGCCAGCTCCTCGCTCACCTCCAATCAAGCATTTTATCTGAAACAGAGATGCAGGCACGCAGAGAAAAAGGGCTTTGTTATAATTGTGATGAGCAATTCAGTCGGGGACATCGATGTGTTCAACAAAAGATCTATCTCTTGGATGTGGATTCTCCACCTGCCTTTGAAATTGGTGAAGAAGTTGCCAATGTAATGGATGCTTCAGTTGACACTCAGGAGCTGCCTACTGACCCTCCATCTCAGGACGACCAACCCGAGATATCCCTCCATGCTTTAGCTGGAGTCACTACCCCCAAACAATGCAGATACGCAGTTACTTCAAGAAGCTTCCTCTTACAATACTCATTGATTCTGGAAGCACTCATAATTTCATTGACCCTCGGATCGCCAAACAAGCTGATTGTTTTATCCATCCTTGCTCCAACTTTGAAGTCATGATTGCCAATGGGGGCACCTTACCTTGCAAAGGGAAGTGTCGTAATGTGCGTATCTCTATGGGAGATTATAACCTCTGCTCTGACATGTTTGCCTTGACCTTAGGTGGATGTGATGTGGTTTTGGGAACTCAATGGCTGCGCACACTTGGCCCCATATTATGGGATTTTGCTAAACTTTGGATGCAGTTCTCCCCCGATGGACACAAACACACATTGAAGGGATTACAACCCAGGTCTCTCAGCATCATCAGTTCACATCGCCTGGAAAAAATCCTTAAGAAGAGTTCCCATGGTGTCATTGCTCAACTCCATTCCCTTCAAATGCAACCTTTAGCGGCCCCCACTACTCCTTTGGATCTCCAACAAATTCTGGATCGCTATACAGGTGTTTTTGCTGAACCAGTGGGACTTCCACCTTCACGACCAGAGGACCATCGTATTCAGCTCCTCCCTAGTAGCATTCCTCCCAACATCAGGCCCTATTTGCAGAAATTCATTCTGGTATTTTTTGATGATATCCTCATCTACAGTCAAACATGGGTTGAACATCTCCAACATCTGGCTCTTGTAATGCAACTTTTCTTTGATCATCATCTCCATGTCAAAAATTCTAAATATGTTTTTGGCCAAAAGGAAGTTGAGTATCTTGGGCACATTATCTCAGCACAAGGGGTTCATGTGGATCCTGCCAAAATCGCTGCCATGAACAATTGGCCACCTCCTAAGACACTCCAAAGCCTTCATGGTTTTTTGGGGTTGAATGGCTACTACCGCAAGTTTGTCAAGGATTATGGGAAGCTTGTAGCTCCATTAACTGCGCTGTTGAAAAATGATGCTTTTACATGGACACATGTTACTGAGCGTGCATTTGACAAGTTGCAACAAGTTATGTGTACTGCACCCGTTCTAGCCATGCCCGATTTTTCCAAGCCCTTCACTATTGAGAGTGATGCTTACGGCAATGGACTTGGTGCTGTTCTCCTTCAAGATGAACACCCCATTACGTTCACCCGCGAAGCCCTTTCCGGTAAGAATTTAGCTTCCTCTACATATGAGAAGGAAATGATGGCCATTTTGCATGCAGTACAAAAGTGGCGACCCTACCTCTCAGGGACTCATTTCTGCATCCAGACTGATCACCAGAGTCTGAAATATTTCCTAGAACAGTGTGTATCCTCCCCAGCACAATAGAAATGGGTTAGCAACTTCATGGTTTATGACTATGAGATCACTTATAAGAAGGGTAAGGACCATCTTGTGACAGATGCCCTTTCTCGCACATTTGATGACTAAGGTTCTCTTTCCGCTATTTCTATGCCTGTTCCACATTGGTTGTAATCGGTTCAACAGGGTTCTGTTAATGACTCTTCATTATCACACATCATCCAACGCTTGGCCAACAACCCTTCTGCTATTCCACATGACTCTGGGGATGGTGCTTCACTGTGATACAAGGGTCGTCTCGTGCTTCCCCAGAACACAGCTCTTCAACAAGCTATCTTCTATGAACTCCATGCTTCTCCGTCAGCAGAGCACTCTGGTTTTCTCAAAAAGTATGAACGGGAACGGTGCAACTTCTTTTGGCAGGGCATGACAAGGACAATTCAACAGATGGTGGTTGAAGGTGTTACCTGCCAGTGCAATAAGGGTGAAACAACACCCCTTTCGGGATTGCTCGAGCCCTTGCCCATACCTCCCCAAATATGGACAGATATTTCTATGGATTTCATTGACGGGCTCCCTAAATCTGGAGGGAATACTGTGATTTTGGTTGTGGTTCATCACCTCTCCAAATATCGTCATTTTTGTGCTCTCAGCCATCCCTATATAGCCTCTTTCGTTGCTCAAATTTTCCTGGCCCAGATCTTTCGTCTTCATGGAATGCCTTCTTCCATTGTCTCGGATCGTGATGCGACTTTCACCAGTCATTTTTGGACAGAACTCTTTCACCACACTGGCACCAAAATGAAGATGCGTTCAGGTTATCACCCCCAAACGAATGGTCATACTGAACTTATCAATAAATGCTTGGAACCTTATCTTCGTTGCTTCTCCTCTGAGCAACAACATCAGTGGGCAAAGTGGCTCCCTCTCGCTGAATGGTGGTACAATACCTCTTACCGCACTGCCTCTAAAATGACTCCATATGAAGCAGTTTATGTTCAGGCACCGCCAGTTCTTCTTCCTTACACCCCCAGCAGTTCTCCAGTTCAGGTAGTTGACGCGGTCCTTCGCATTTTGTGCGAAAACCTTCACATGGCAGGAAATCGCATGAAGCAACAAGCTGATCAGCACCGTTCGGAGCGCACTTTTGAAGCCGGTGATATGGTTTTTCTTCGTCTCCATCCTTACAAGCAATCCTCACTAAAACTCAAAGGGCATCATCAGCCCGCCCCAAAGTTCTATGGGCCATATAGGATTCTTCAGAAGATTGGGTCTGTTGCTTCTAAATTGGAACTTCCACCTTCTTCCCGCATTCATCCCGTATTTCATGTCTCTTGTCTGAAGAAAATTCTTGGCACCAACATCACAGGCCCAACAATTTTACCAGAACTGGATAATGAAGGATCCATCTTTTTGGAGCCGGAGGCTGTCCTCAATAAGCACACTCGTCAGCTTCGCTCTCGCTCTATCACAGAGGTCTTAATTCAATGGCACGGAATGCAGCCCGAGGATGCTACGTGGGAACCACTCCTCTAGATACAGCGACAATTTCCACATTTAAAGCTTTGAGGACAAAGCTTTTTCTAAGGGGGAGGGGATGTTAAGAACCCATGTCAATCCCTCTCTTTACTATGTTAGTATATTGTTGTTGGACGCATATGCTTTGTAAGTCATCCCATAGTAATTGTTGATCCATAGTTTGTGTTATTGTTGTGAGGCGCATTTGCTTTGTAAGCCGCCTGTAGTATTTGTTGATCCATAGTTTATATTGGCCCATGGTTTTGACCCATAGTATTGGAGCCCATAGTTTATATTGGCCCATGGTTTTGACCCATAGTATTGGCGCCTATTTTGGTATATAAGTGTGTGTTGAGGCCAAGGAAGGCACCGTGAAGTTATTTTGTATTGAGCTTGCTCAAAGGAGGTTGCCCCCTCGAAGTGGAGCTTGCGATTAATATAAAAGTGATTCTGAGTTCTGCTGCTATATCGTGTGTTTTGATTACTTGTTTGTTGCAGGTTCCTCACATCTAATGGTTATGGTTTTCACAATCTCTAGGAATTTTGGCTTGCTTGTAATTTTAAAGGCCTTAATTTATATGTATGGCATATGATGTAGATTTTTAGGCAATATTTGGTTTGTTGGTGAATTTCTCTTGAAGGGTCCTAGGCTCTTTTGGTCATGTAATTGTTTGGGTTATTGACTATTCTATTTTTTTTTATGTACTAGAGAGTTTCATTTGATTAGATATAGAATAGCATCTAAATTGTTTTTTATGAGGGAAAAAGAAAATACAAAGTTTAGTCTTCCTACATAATGCATGTCAATAGGGTTTTTTCCAATGACATTGCCTAGAAATATTTGTGTCAATTGTATGTGATCAATTTATGTGTTTAGTCTTGGGAAAGGCATTGGCATATCTTCATCTTTGGTTGGTTGGTGTTTTGGCTATGAGATGGTTGTTTATTTTTTTATGGTTTTTATTGCATTTACAAATAAAAAATGGTAATTTAAGTATCTAATTGAAAAAAAAAGCTATGGGTGAATGAATTACCTGTTAATATGACGATTCACCGGAGGATTTGTCTTCAAATCAAGAAATGGGCACTCTTCCAAGCTCCTAGGGCACGGGCACGTCGTCATAATCGCGATCCTGTTTGGTGAAAACGACTCTCGGGTGGGGACTGTGCGTTTTTTTATTTGTTTTTAGATTTACAAAACGTGCACGCGTTATTGTTACCTGGCCTACATGTCTGCTGACTTGTCAGGCTCGGATTTACTATTCCAAGTGCTATTGAAGAGGAACGAGTTCTTTTTCTATGTAACGTGAGCCTGTTCCTAAAAAGTAAGATTGCATTTAAAAGGTCCCTCAACTTCTTGCACACACCCTCCTCCAAGATTGAAGCCAAAGTCATGGAAACTAGTGATTCAATGGCATGGGAATGCAAGCTTTTCACACATGAGTTTCTTGTATTGATACCCATAGAGGATGTGTACATGAAATTACCGATTAATACATCATATATGACTGTCACAAAATCCTCAAACTCATAGAATATCTCTCATACAAATCGGGTATAAAACTACTTCAAGATTGAATCCAAAATCCATGAAGACTAGTGGTACAAGGGCATGAGTATGCAAGCTTTTCATACATGTATTTCTGATATTTTGACTTACAGAGCATGTGGAAATAATATCGCAGATCCATACATCATATATTGCTTCCCCGTCATCATATAACTCATATAAATGTCCTCATACAAATATGATATAAAGCTACTTCAATACTGAAGCCAAATCCATGAAAACTAGTTATTTTTCCCCTCTTAAAACAAGAACAATGCCTTGCATCAAATTGCTTAAAACCATCAATTACAATCTTCAACAGTCTTACTCCTAAAAAATAATTATACATAAGAAAACAAAAACATAAACCTACTATGATGCCAAATAAAAGATGTAAATGAGTTTACAAACTCACAAAACACACCCTTCTAAACAAAACAAAATAATAATACAGAAAAACAGAACAGGAGCAAACTCTACTCAACTTCTTTTCATTCCACCCACTGAAAAAATTACACATTAAATATATTCATACATAGATTGAGAGATTTCATGGCAACAAAATTTTTTCATGGAGCCAGGTTCGAGTACAAACATGACAACTAAAGCGCCAGAAAAATACTACCATCTGATTGGTCCGTCAGCATTCACAAGTGTCATCTATAACCGTGATTCCATTCTAACCTTCGGTCCAAAAATCTGAATTCCTACCACATGTCACTCTATGACTACTTGTTGGACTTTGCTTTTCGGCCTTTCTAATGTCTTGACCTATTGGGTACGTCGATACAAAACTCTTATACTTTTGATAAACAACGTCCACAACCTTTTGGCTTCTGCCACGTGTCGACTCGTGATTCACTCTCGAGAAGTTTAAATGAGGATCTCCACAATCTTCTTAACTCTTAACTCTTAGTCTATTTTTCATTTCTTCTCCAAACTTTTGTTGAAGGATTTTGATGTAAGTTTCGACCGGCTCACTGCCAGAAACAAATTGAATGTCGACCTCTCGAACAGGGAATTTGAGCATCATATACACATCATCATCATCAACAAATCAAATCACATGATCATGCCAGAATTCTCATTTCTGTAAGGGTTTATTCCATTTTCACTCTGTAAAGGAAAAGGCGAGGTGTACAGTGACAAAGTTTGACAATATGATAACTATATATGCCATGACTCATTTCAATCAATCGTTTATAGTTTATATATACCGAAGAGGCAATTTTGTAAGCTTTATGGGTTACTAATGCAAGCAAGCAAATTATTTTAATGGTAAATTTATACTATCCACTATTGACTTTAGGAACACAGTTTCATACAGATTTTGTTACTAAATACTCATTTATAATGGAGTTTGTGTTTTTCAGGTCAGTAATTCTATATTTAAACAAGAGTTGAGCATGTTAATGCAAGACTAAAAAGAGAGCTGGAAACTTGTTTTTTGTGCAAGTGCATACGAGTAGAAAGTGCTTGTGTGAATAAAGGAGAAGTAACATTCTTTGGTTTTGTCAAGAGTGTTGAAAACATACTCCTCCATTAAACTCATGAAGGTTGAAAGTTACATTTTCTTTCTGTTAATTGAGGACTCGAAATTATATTCTTTGTCAAGAGTGTTGAAAACATACTCCTCCATTAAACTCATGAAGGTTGAAAGTTACATTTTCTTCCTGTTAATTGAGGACTCGAAATTATATTCTTAATAAAGGATGATATTATATAGGAAGGTTTAAAATGAAGTCATTAAGCTTGAGAATGAGTTGGAAATGCGTATAAACAGGCTCACAAGAAACCTGATATTACAATCCCAAGCATACTTAAAATGAGCTGGAACTGAAAATGCTATCCCAAGCATACATATAATGAGCTGAACATTGCACTTCCCAGCTATCAATGGAAAGCTGGGAATTACATGCCAAATATGAATGGAATTGTATTTTCTAAACCAGGTAAGAGGATTGAAGATTGCATGTTCATGGAAACAAAATGGAGCTGGAAATGCATCTCAGCATATTGAAAATGATTTTTTTTTTCAATATGATTATATCTTTTATAATTTAAAGTTATTTACATATTTTTCTTCAACTAATGATTATGAAAATTACCAATTAAATTTTGTTATTTCATTTTTATAATAAAATGTAAAAGTTCATCATGTGAATATGCTGTTTGAATTTAACTAATATAGCCACAAGTAAAGTGACCAGTGAATAACTAACCACTTAGTTTCGTGAAGATAGATGATCTATTAAACAAAAATTAAAATATATAATTTTATATCTATTATTCATACCAGATTGTTAGAGTTAATATAAACACAAAACAAATATTATTTAATGAAAAAAAAACAAAAAACAAAAACAAATTGTTAGGGGTTTCTTAACCACACTTTAACTTAACCTTATTTAAAAATCTTAATCAAGATGCATTTAAACATAACAAAATATTGCCACCATGAAATAAATCCCTACTATATAATTGGGTTAATTTTAATAGGCTCAAACAACTCCAAATTCTTAGATAATATCTAAATACCTATCAACATAACAATAAAACAACTTTATTGTATTTCCATACTTAAATGTAAAACAAGTTCGTCATATAAATGTATTATCACAAATAAATGTATTATCACAATTGTTGTTTTGTTTAAAAACTAAAATAAAATGGGTAAAACAAGTTAGTCCTATGAATGTATTATCATAATTGTTGTTCTGTTTAAAAAATAAAATAAAATAAAGATTGCCTATCCAGTATTGAACTTTGCAAAATTCTAAAATACAATTTGTCTTTATATAACATGTATGCATAATATTCTTGTTTTATTGGTGTTATTATTAAATAGCTCAGCCATTATTTATTTTTGCAAATCTTGCCAAGAAAAAACAACTTGTATTTATTTTTACAAATCTTGCCGAAAAAGAACAACTTTAAGATATACATAAATAGGACTATCAATACTTAACCTACTGCAAAGCATTTAATGAGCCTATAACAAACATGCTAATTCTTGAATTAAACTTGTTTAAAATCAACCTTTAAGATGCAGACAACAAACTGAGTATTGATCGCGCACTCGGGGAACCTCCATCCATCATCCTCCCGCTAATTCAGGAATATATGACAGGTTTCACCGTCCATGCTTTATTTTACTCCACTTTTTGACAATGTATGTACAAAGAATAAAATAAGACCATCCATATGATGGCAGCAGGAGCGGCTTAAGACTTTGTTTGACCTAAATCGTAAAGGATATGGGAAGAGGGCCAGCGTCCTGTGAGAAGCGACGTTATTCCATTAAAAAGCGAGAATGAAATTCTACCATTATTAATGTGTCCCAACCATCGTCCTCAGCTCAGCACTTTATTCCATAAGGAGTCCCTGCTCTTCTATAATTTCTTCGTTTTACTTACAGTTTTGTACACAAATAAGTACCACGAGGATGATGCGCTTGAGCAATATGATGATGCAGGCGAGCGTCCCAAGCAATCCACATGCACCCATTTCTGGGACTTTCTTGGCTACTAGGTATATCAATTATAGTAAATTGTTGTTCATCGATTTTTGTATTTTCTTTGGCCTTGGCCTAGATCCATCTTTCTGACTGTAAAAAATAAAAATAATAACTTAACCATAAATTTCAGGGGAGGCAATAGAGGCATATCGCATAGAAAGGCATCGACAGATATTAAGAAAGTTGTTTACACCCCTGTTGACGATGATGATTATCATGGCTGCCGCAGCATGGCAGATACTTGTTGTGTACGTGAGAATGAGAAAGAGAAAGGCAAGCTGGCATGGTGGGTTCCTCATCCAGTAAACGGTATTTTCTATCCAGAAGGCCATCGAAAATGGATTGACGACGTTGATAATTACAAGAAGCCGCATGAAGAAGAGCAAATGTATTGGCTTCGATCCCTGGAGGATGTTCAGAAACCACCCCACCAGATGGATCTCAATGCTTTTATTAGCTCAGATAATTAACACTATTTATGTTATACAGTCTGATCGGAAGATTTTTACAGAGAGAAGGTAGATAATAAATAGATATTACATGAGTTTTTCTTGCAGTCATACAGATATTTTGTAAGTCAGTTTTTGTTAAATAAAATTGATAATTTTTATTTAATTATTTATTTAAAATTGTAAAATTTGTTTTGAAAATCATTTTATTTTCTCAGAAAATAAATTTTTTGAGAAAGGTGTTTTGTAGCCTAGTATGAAAGAAATGTAATCTATAACATTATGTGATGTAAATGCTCTTCTCATTAAAACAGAAATATTGTGAGGCTCACCCATTACCTCTTATCTTAGTTATCATAAGAGGTTGATTTTTTTTTTGGAAAATTATTTTTCTTTTAAAAAACAAAAAATTATATTATAATGATTTTATTTAAAATTAAAGTATGATGAAATATATTAAGTTCTAATTTTTTTTCTAAACTTGTCCATGAAATCAGTGATTATATCTCTAAACTTATAATTAAAAAGAACATTAAAACTATTTTTAAACCCCATAAGACCCTTAAAACAATACCCTTAAAACATTTACTTAGAAGAGCCTAAAATATAAATCTAACCTCTTTCTCTCCTATCAATTCTTTACTCTTGCTCATGTGGGAAAACCATGCTTATGTGGGAAAACCTATATTGAACAAACTAGTAGATCGGTCAAAACCTTAAAGAACACATAACAAATACCAATCAAAATCTGCTAAACAAATATGCTATTGGGGAGCTTTCATTTAATTCTAAGCACCATATTTGCTTTGATCAAACCAAGATTCTTGCTTAAACAACTTATTACTCTATCAAACTTTTTAGAGAAAATCTAGAACTCTAAAAGCATCCCAATAACTTCAATCCAGAAGATGGCTATAAGCTAAGCAATTCCTAAAATTTATTTTATTTTATTAATTTTATTTTAAACTTTTATTACCTTAATTTAATATCCTAATTAAATATTTTCTTCTAATTTAAAGTTTTGATTTTACATCAGTTTACATTATTTTTCCTTTTCTCAAAATACTTCATTTACATATTTTTCTAATTTAGATCTTTTATAATTTTTTTATAGGTTTCCTCTTCCCTTTTATTTTGATTCTCTAAAATTTTTGTAAATTAAAAATATTTCTTTTTAATCTTGTAATTTTTTTTCTAAAATCTATTTTCTATTTATTTTATTATTATAATAAATTTATTTGTTTTAACTTTAAAAAATTTCATGTTTCTCTATAAATTAAAAATTAAAAATTAATATTTATTTTATTATTATAATAAATTTATTTGTTTTAACTTTAAAAAATTTCATGTATCCTTATAAATTAAAAATTAAAAATTAATTAAACTTTATATTTTTTCACTTTTATTTATTTATAATTTGTTTTTTTAAATTTCACTTTTTTTTATATTATTTTTTAAATTAATTTTTAACCTTTTTTACTCTTCCATTATTTACCCTTCTTCCCTCTAATCATACTATATTATTTATTAGTTTATAACTAATTATCCCTCTAATGATACTATATTATTTATTAGTTTATAACTAATTATTGGTTTTGTATTTACATTATTTTATTTTTTAATAATACAATTTTCTTCAAACCAATCTGGTCAAATTGCCCCATTTAATAAAATTATTTAATTAATATGTTTTTCAAACTCATCATTTTTAATTAATTACTTTTATATTTTTTTACTTAACCCTTTAATCTTTCTCATTAACCTTTTCTCAACAACATTTACCTAATGGCTAGTTTATCATCTTTCTTTATGATGATGATGATTTTCACTTCCATTGAGACCAACTTTTGTCTATCTGACTTTAAGAAGGATTATACTTGGTTTACTTTGAAATCTTGTTCATGTGCTCAAAAAGCTTGCCAAGATCACTGTCGTTCAAGTTAGGAGGTTAAAAAGGTTTGTATTGTAGCAAATACTATGAAACTCATATCTAATATGGGTGTAAGCAAGACACTCTTAGAGAAAGTGATTTTCATCATCACCGCTCATAGACTCACACAGATAGAAAACCCTTTCCGCCCATGGAATTTTAGGAATAGAACAATGCCTTGTTTCGCTATGGATTTCATGAGAGTTCGTTCTAATCTTGGCTATATTAATTTTCTTCTATGAGCTAATTACTACCGAGAGATATTTATGATCTTCCAAGTTAGGATTAATGACCTCCTTATAGTATCTTAATTTTCTCTTAATCGCTAAATTTCTCTTTAAACTTAAAAGTAAAAATATTTTTGACTTTATCAATGTTCTTCAAAATGTTGTTTTCATCAATGCCCCAATGGTTTAGCCAAGCCATGGTATCTTTACACCAACACCACTTGAGTCATAGCTGGTTTTGACCTGAGTTTAAAACAATTTTAGGAAGTCTATCGTTTCCCATGTAATTTATCTTATGCTTGTACATTAGGTACCTAGTCATAGCCCCAAGGTTGGCAGGTGCGAGTGGGATTATCTTTGATCCAGACAGAAATACAATGACTTCCCTTGCTTGGGGACTTGGGAAAAAAACCAATAATAAGGCAGAATGGCTTGCGCTTTATTTTGGATTAAAGCTAACAAAGAAACTCAACATTTCTAATATCATTGTTCTAGGCGACTTTAAGCATGCAATTCATCAAATGAATAAGGGATTATGTAAAAGTGCTATCAAAACAAAAAGAATATATGATCGTATTTGTGAGGTCAGAACTCAAATTCAAGTTTCATACTTCCATATTCTACATGGGAACAACTCTGAAGCATATAAGTTGGCAAATTTATGAGCCAAACTCAAAATTGGAATTAGCAAAGTGAAGGGCACCACCAATTGTTGCTATGTTACTTAAGCCCCTCATCAATTAAAGGAAGCTAGGGGGGCTTCCCTAGCATGAGTTACACCCACTCTAACATTAAGACACATACGGGAGAGGCGTTTCTTCACATATGGATTTCGATGAGGGAGGTGAAAATTTGTAAATATGTAAGAACTTAATCAATATAATATGGAGATGGAGAGCTAAAGGGAATCTAAATGAACAACTAAGACTTAACATGTAAGTAGTTAGTGAAAAATGCTTCAAAATTCTTGTATTGAACTAGGAAGATTAAATGGTGTAAAGACTAGAAACATAAAATAGTAGAGAGTGTACAAAAATAGGTAACACGGTATACCATAAATCAAACTTAATTTTGTTTTTATAAACATTAATGATTTAAGATTGTATTAGAAGAAGTTGCAATAAAAAAACTTATACATCTTATTGGCTTTACATACATTAGGTCCAATGCATGTCCCCACTTTTTTGGGCCACCATTGTTTTGTGAAATGCAAGGTCATTACTTATTTCCATAATGCAAAATTGTTTTTGTTGGTCAAGTTTGTGAATTTTGATGGTATCACCTATGCTCTTGTTGGAAGTGAAAAACCGAAGTATGCTAAAACACATATGGATTTTATTGTTCATAAGAGAAAAATATGCATATAGGTTTTTTTTTTATAGAATAATACAACACATCAAATTCAACTTGTTCAAAGAACATAAATGAGGAAACTTGTTCAAAGAACAAAATTAAGGAAACAAACAACCATGCTCATGGAAATGCTGGGTACTTTAGCTTTCAAACTTGAAAATATTATTTTTCCTTCATCTATGAGTATTTCTCGGTGTTGTGCTTCCATTTTTTAGGATTTTGGAGGCTTATTAACCTTTCTTATATTAATCTTAAGATCTTCAATGTACAATTGTCTCATAGGCTTGAATTTTTTGAGTTGGGTAAACACATGGTAAGCATATACTGCATTCAAAACACCAAAAATCCCAAACAAACCCACTCTAATATCGATACGATCTATAAACCACCTTGGATATTCCAATGGTCATCTGACCAAGACATAACTAAATTTAAAATGATCACAATGTTCCTATGCTCAACTACGTTACCATTTTTTTGTATTTTTAGCACTTACATAAAAAAAAAAACACCTTTCAAATTTTTTAACTATTATGGCACATGAAATAGACTACAATAATAAAGAGACACATAATGGGACACAAATACACCATGAAATCCATATGGAAAACCAACATTCAATGCAATATTATGCCTTTTGTGTTCTTATATTATGAATATTAAATTACAAATTACAAGGCTTTCCAAGCTTACTTTAAAGCTATGTAACACTTTGGTCTTCTACATCCCTCTACAATATGCTTATGTTTCTTTGATCCGCTAGTATCTCCTGGAAACTCCTTCTCATACTATGGAAACAATCGGCGGTTAGTGAAAAAGTGAACCCTTTCCCCTCATTATGCTAGGTTTTTGATAGCCATACTTAAAGGGGAGTTAAGGCGAGGTTTAGGGTTTTAGAACCATCTTGGAAACTCCATGATAATTCCTTTAAATTTCTCTCAAGGATTCCCACTTGTTATTAACTTCCCATATTTGAATTATGGTTAGCTGACATGGTCACTGCTTTTGCACATGGGTAATATTTAGACCATTACCTTGCCAGGATGATAACATTTTTCATAAAAATTCCATTTAGGTGTATGAAATCTAGTTGGGAATATCTCAATGAAAATAAAAAATGTCATCTTTCATTCGATACTAGGCCCAAAAAACATTGTTTAGGGCCTTTAAATGTGTTGGAAGTTAATGGCCCAAATTTAACAAAAATAAAGATGGTTCTGGTGGAGTATGGTCAGTTCATTTGGATCATCCTATGTATCCTCCTCCTTTAATACATCAATTGTAATCACCGCCACCTTGAGTCCAAATCCGATGGACTAAGGCATCTGAGATCTCTTGAGCTCAAATCCGGTGGACTATGGTCAGTTCATCTCGATAATCTCAAGTATCCTCCTCCTTTAATACATCAATTAAAATCACTTCCACCTTGTGTAATGGCCCCAATACATCTCTTTGTTACCTAATTCATGACCATGCTAGCTAAATGTTAAATATCACATCGCCCTAAACGTTGATCATCTATGGCCTCTTCTTGAAATGTTTTTTTCTCTTTAGAGCTCACATAAGGTGTCCTCATACAGTTTCCAAATGTCAGATTTATTGTGCCTTTGATTGGGCGACAAACACAGCTACACACGTTTGTTCATTTGTTTTCAGCTATGTGTCTACCTGCGCATTAAGATCTTCATTGTGTTCGCCAAAAACTTATATGCACACCTTCCTTGCCTCTTGATCCTCCATCCAATGTTTAGCTTCTTTTATTTGTTTGGCTACCATGTCTAATGTCTAGATGTCAAGAGAGAAGGTGTTTTCAATGCCCTCCATATCTTTGTTGCAAGAAGATTTAAGTAATCCTTCAATATTATGTCCAAAAATCATTTGAATGCATATAACTCATCTATCTACCACGTGTTCTTTTCTAAATCACTTTTTTTTAAAGACATAACCATTGCTATAACACTTGTTTCCTTCGAATGCATAGAACTCATCTATCTACCACGTGTTCTTTTTTTAATCACTTTTTTTAAAGACATAACCATTACAATAACACTTGTTTCCTTCGAATGCATAGAGCTCATCTATCTACCATATGTTCTTTTTTGAATCACTTTTTTTTTAAGACAACCACGTGTTCTTTTGAATCACTGTTTTTTTTTAAGACAACCATGGCTATGACACTTGTTTCCTTCGTTCGTAGGTGATAAAATACAATCACCCTTGCTCATCAAATGACCTTCTTTCTTTATCGACTTGATATTCTTTCCTTTACTAGATGCTAACGATTTGGGTCACTAATTCACCCTACACAGCAAAGCCTCTTTGTTTTTAGCAACGCATCTCACCCTTGCTTGGTGATTACTACTTAATAAATTGAGTTGGCTTCTTTCTAGTTATTGCGTTGTGTTGAATTGAGTTGGCTTATTTCTAGTCATTGCATTGTGTTTCCTTGTGCTGACGATTTGTCTTGCCGTGTACTTGATGTTTGTGTTGCTCCTTTCGAGCCTTATCCCAAATCATGGAGCTTCCCTACTATGCTGAGCACCAACCCCTTATGCCAATTAGTGGCACCCGAATTATCTTTACTTTGCAATACACACTTGGTTGAATTTTGACCTTCAAACCCTCTCCTCAAAGGCTCAAGTTCCGCTGTTCACACACGTTCAACCTTATCCTCAAGATCCGCTATTATTCTTCGCTCTATTTAAAGCGGGGTATAAGTATCATGATGGACAGTCCGTTTTGTCAAACATGTTTCTATTTTTGAAACAAACTTTTGCATTTATAGGTTCTTGAAGTGAAGTTCAAATATAAATATATACGAAAGAAGATAAGAATGGAATCAAATCTGTTACCAATCACACCAATCTGACGTTAAACAGCACTCCATTACTTAAAGTCTCATGTTTCTACAAAATCAATACGGACTGCACTTGCTTCAGGGGATGACCGTGACCCTAACGTACCCAGACTTGACGTTCGGCGACCCGACCCGGCCCAACGTTCGGAAATTCAACTCGCCAGGCCAGTCCTGAGAGGCCCTTCTAGTCCTTAAAAGTACAGAAACTGGCATCGCCGAGTTTCAAACTGCAAGATCTGTGTTACTTTTTTAGGGTTTTGCTCTTTACATGAATGCGATTCCTTGCGTAATTTTATTTGAGAGCATATGTCGATGTCGGCTGTAACGTGAAAGCTCCTCTTTTATGCTTCATTCTTCTCATAAGTAACACCACCTAGTACCCACCACAACTGTATTTTGGATCCTTGTAGAGAAAGCCAGAATAAGGGCAGCAGGATAAACCTTTCATTAATCTGTCAGACTGAGTTGGTTGATTACGAGCGTCGAGTCAAAAGTGACGTTATTCCGTTACAGGAAAGACTGATACTTCGATAATTCTCTTTTATATCGCATACAACAAATACTGGACCCCATTTTTTTATGATTTTGCAGATATAATTGCTTCTTTTTCACAATCTGAGACACAAATAAGGAAGAAGAGAAGGCAATCCAATCCAATTCAATTCAATGGAGATGATAAGCTTCAGAAATATGATCATGCAGTCGAGCCTGCGAAGGAAGTCGCTGCATGGACCCACTTCGACCCGAACTTTCTTCTCGTCAAGGTAATTCTTATTATAAATTGTTCTACAGCGTATAATATACCTTGCTCTGTCATAAACCCTCCGATTTTAATACTTGTCATAGTTTCAGGGGACGTGGGTCGCGTAAATGGGCTTCAGCAGATATCAACAAAATAGTTTGCACGCCTGATGATGAAGAAGAAGACGATTCTCATAATTTTTATATGAAGAAAGACGGAGAGGCATGGTGCAGGTTTCTTAATCCAAAAAAATGCGTTTTCTATCCAGAAGGTCATCAGAAATGGATGAAGAACAAGCAGTTACATGAAGAAGAGCAAACGTATAGGGTTAGATCGCTGGCCGACGTTCAGAAACCACCACCCCTGCACCAGATTGATCTGAATACTTATATCACCTCCGATTAACTCTAATTTGATTAGTAAAGATGCTATTCACTGCTATGACGATTTTTATTTAAACTAATTAGACTGTTAATATGGAATCCATGGCCTGATGTTTAGATAAATGCCGCTAGACACGTCTCTATTTCTCTTGTTTATACCGGTCGGACGGGTTATATGTAGGACTTATGGGATTTGGACAGATTTCTATGGATTGACACTGAAGGTGAATCCTGTAATGTAATTAACTAGCACATTCATATAGTTTGGTTTGTGGCTGGTTTAGGTTGATAGGGATCAAATGTGAGATATAGTTATGAAATAGAAGACAGTTTAGAAATATTTTTGTATTCCTCATATTTTTCCAGTTAAACTGGTTCAATTGTGAGTTATTCAGGCTTTGCTGTGAAAGAAAACAATGAAGCTATAGAAGCACAATAGGCATATTGAATACCTTCTCATTATTAAGAACAGATTAAATAGGAAATACAAAGTAGCAATACTATGGGCTAATACCATGGGTTACCTAACTCACTAACTAACTACAGGTGGGATTACATTCTTCAACACACCCCCTTAATCTCAACTGGTGCTACATCTTCAGCACTATCTATGCCTAAGTGCTCTCTCTGATATACAAATGCAGATGTTCCCAATGGTTTGGTGAACATGTCAGCTCCTTAGAGCCACAAAAAAATAAAGAAATTTGTCCATCATTGACTAATTCACGAATGAAATGACAAGGAATGTCAATGTGTTTGCATTTTCTATGAAATACATTATGTTTAGATAACTATATTGCAGAGTTATTATCACAGAAAATAGAAGTGGGATCTTTTGCAGTGTGTCCCATATCCTTTAACAATCTTCTTAGCCAAACTGCATGGCAAGCTGTTGTGGTGGCTGCTACATATTCTGCTTCTGAAGACATGCTCTCAATGGGTTGTTTCTGAGATGCCCAAAAGATCAGATTTGTACCCAAATGGAAAGCATAACCAAATGTGCTTTTCCTAATAACAATTTTGAACGCATTCATATGCTCTATAATTGAGTCACACTAATTCTTCCTTAATATTTATGACTTCTTTCGAAGCAACAACTTATTAACCATATATTTCAACTATTACAAGTTCCCCAACTTTTTCATATTTCCTTTGTCGTGTATTCTTGCGAGACATTCATTAACACAAAGTTTGCTCAAAAAAGTCATATTGTACTATTTTCTTTCTTGTCGATTTTATGCCAATCTTCTTTCAACATACTAGTCGAAGTGCTTCCACAGTTGAAAATAACCCATTGTTCTCGATCCGTAAGGATATTATCCATTTTAATCTTCAAATGCCCAAAATTATATCCGTTAAAATTCTCAATATCTATCCTCAAACAAACGACCATTTTCAACTATGAATTAGTCGTTCTAGAAATCCCTCTAAAACTAGGTATTAATTAAATCTAGGACCAAGCCAAACCATGAACAACAAAAGAATTCTCTTGAAGCAAAATATGGCTCTAATACCAACTATTGGGTTCTAATACCTATTACAGTAAGCATGCATGATAATTCTTATAGTTAAAGATATAACATAATTAACAATGACACAAAACATAGTCACACATAGTACACAAAAATTACCTTGGAATCTCTTGTACCAGGGAAAAACAATAAATTGGTGAGCTTAAATGCTCATCTATTAACAACACTCTTTACCATTGTTTACAACAACAATTTACTAGTTCACAATACCTCAAGCATGATTTCACTTACACTCTACTAATCTCATCAAGTACTGTTCACTTTTTATCATACATAATTGTATTCCTTACATCATATTTATAGTTGCAACACATACATTAGCTTGTAGTACTTAAGTTAGTTACAACTAAATTATCATTAATGAAAATCCATAACTTCCTAACTGGATGTAATTATTTTGTTACAGTTGACTTGATTGATTCAACAATAGTCGATTTCCCATCGAGTCTATTGTCAACCGAGTGTTTATCAAATCCATACCTACTTTGTGCTCATTGACTTCCTCGTCGACCAATTGTGATCGATGACCAGTTGATTATATTAACCATATTGTCAACAGACTTCTACCATCTATCGACTTCAATTCCAGTTGACTTGCTACTAGTCAACTATCCACTTGGATTTCTGACTTACATCCAAAAAATATAACACACCCAATATTAAAGAAGGGTATATTTACACAATACCCAACTACATCCTCAAAATTTCCAAGGTAGAACAGTGCATCACCAAATATCCAACACATTTACCTTCCAAACTTTAGAATATCACGTGTGATGGACATTATAATTTCAGACACATTTACCTTCCAAAATTTAAATATCGGGTGTGATGAACAATTTGAGGAGAACATAGCATCATATCCCCAAAAGAATAATTAACCTCGAGATTATGTTCATACACACATGGGTTATTGACACAGGCCGTGAAGAACCTCAGCAAATCAATAATATATTATGTGAATGAGTGTTACATATAAAGGAGATCAAAACCGTTATCTACAGTTAGATAACGAGATTATTAACTAGATTTTACTAACTAATAACTAAAATATTATTTACAAGTAATCCCGAAGGATTATTCAACAGTTATAATAGAAGGGAGATCATTTATTGTTTCATTTGATGGATCGAGTTTTAGGTCAAATACACTAAGCATAGACACAATTTTTATTTCTTGTTCATCATCCAATACATGCACTTCTGTGAGATAAAATATTAAATAAATTGGAGTAAGGGTAATATAACAAGGACATATGATAAATGAAATATTTTTCTTTTCTAAATCGTGTCACAATCATCATTAAAAGTGACTTTTTTTTTAATTACACCCAAACATATGTTAAATATAGAGAAGGGTATCAAAAACATCATTGAAGAAACATTTGATATAAAGAAATTAACCAAGAAGGTGTGGCTGACCTGTTAAGAAATAAATTCTCCAAAAGAGCATGAAAATATCATAAATATATTAGAAAAGAGTAATCAATGCTTCAATAATGAAGAAATGAGATGAATAGCAAGCCTCTTTGAGGTGGAAACCTTCTTATACAATGTACTAAGTACACAAGGCAAGACAAGTTAAGATGCTTTAAATGAAAAAGTCTCCTTCACATATATAGGAGATGAAGACGTACAATTACAACTAATGGACCGAAACTGACATCAATAATATAATGATACTAATGGCAATTACCACTATTAGACCCAAGCTGGCATCAATAATATGACAATACTAATGTAATGTGCCATAATATAAGAGGTAATGTGCCAAGAGTTAACTGACCTACCTATGCCAAAATGTAGCTTTGTTTTATTCAAATCACTTGTAACTTAAGTTTTAAAACAAGCCCCAACAACATAAATCCCTAATATAGAATGATTGTAGTAATCCCTAATATAGAATGATTGTAATAGTTCTTTTTATCCCACATAATGAGCACTTAGACTATTGCACCATCATAAAAAAAATGCAATAGAAAGCATGAAAGTACATATCAAGGGGAATGCAGTTTGTTAAACTATTTGGTCAGATGAGATGTGAAGAAATTAATGATACCAAGTAAAACAAAATTTGAAAATGGTATTTACATACCTCTACTAAAAAGAGTTATGTATTTCCTCTTTAGGCCTCTCTATTTCCTACTCGTAAGAGGGAAGGTAAATAGCTCAAAAATATATTGTCTTATGCTACCCTCTTAGATCCACTTTCTCCTCCTCATCCGCAAGATACGATCCTAGACTTTATGTGCTCACGTGGATGTCTGGACAAATTGTAAATAAATTAGCACCACAAAGTTACAAACCCATTAAGAATTAATATTGTTTAAAAACATACAAAAAGAGAAAGAGAATGTTCAATATATATTATAGTGTGATGAATGGAAAACAAATCTTGTGATGTTGATAATTTACCTCGGTATGCCTATAATGTCTAGTACCTTCTAGATATTTGAAACTTAGATCACATCATAGTAGGAAGAACACTCAATCTGAACAAAATGGTGATTATTATGAGCTCTTTGCAACAAAACCCTCATAACTCTTTACAAAAAAACCTCCAAATCTTCCTGCAAAAACCCTCAAAGCTCTCTGCAGCAAAACCCTCCTCATCATTTCAATCTCTCTGCAAAAAAACAAGAATCTCTTAGCAATGAAACCCTCAATTCAGTATGCAATGCCAATGCTTGGAGCTTGGACCTCTCTTTAGTGAAACCCTTGAATATCTCTACAGTGAAATTCTAACCCTCGTCCTTCCCCTCCCTACGCCCTTTCTCTTATGAAACCATAACCCCCAATGTTCCCCTCCTCAACGCCCTCTCTGCAATGAAACCCTAACCCTCTCCATTCCCTTCCTTGTACCCTCTACTTCTAGACCACTTCTCATACAAATCAAATCAACAATATCTCAATATATATAACCATTGCTTACATATAAAATCCCCCTAGCCCCTTAATATGGGGCAATATATTACTTTTATATTTATGTTGCTAAATTTCTGTGGTGATAGGTCATTGATGATGTTGTCGAAGAAACCACAGTATCGAAAATGACCAAGTCAACGTTTTGGATCCATATCAGGATTAAAATATAGTTAAAATTAAAATTAACCCCTTCCCCTTTCTTCTTATACCTTTCCTTGTCCATTAATATTTTTTGACCTAAGAGTTTGAAATCACATTAATAGTTAAATTAATAAGTTACTAGTAAAATTAAGAATTTACTTTTAACATATTAATTTAAACATGTATTTTAAAATTAAGATTAAAATTAAGATTTTACAATTAACACATTAAGTTAAACATATTCTTAAATTAAAATTAAGAATTTACAACTAACACATTTTTTTTAATATTAAGATTAAAATTAAGAATTTACTATTAACTTTCTATAAACCTTAAATAACTTAGACACATTAATAAACACATTAATGATCATAGTTTAATTAAAAAAAAATTAAATAAATTTTTTAAAATAAAATTAAGGTATAATTATTATTGACTTTTTATAGGCTATTGAAAAAAATTTCAACATTTTTAAAAATAAAAATAAAAAACTTTAACCTTACAAAACTTCTTTAAATATTTAAATAATTAAGTATTAAAGATTTTTAGTTTATTAATAACTTTATAAAAAATTTATAAAAAAGACTTACATAGCTAAGCTAACAATTTTGTTTTTAATATATTAATAATTTTAAAAAAATTTAAATAGTTTACAATATTTCTGCACTTCAAAAAAAATTTAAACCTAGCAAACCCTAACCTCTGCAGCCAACATTAGACCCTCTTTTTTCTACCAAGTTCTAGTATTTATCAATTATTCTCGCTCTCTCCACATTCAACATTGTCCTGATGATGAATCATGATATGGATCCGAAACGTCGACTTGGTCATTTCGATACTGTGGTTTCTCTGACAACATCATACTTTTATATTTTCAAAGACTTAATATGAGCACACATGTTAGGCATTGCTTAGTCTAGTGAACTTCCTGAGCAATAATCAAACATCACAAGTAACCTATGGTAAAACATGAGGATCATTAGTCAACCATATTCAACCATGACAAAACATAGTCAATGAAACTCAATGATAAAGAACCATGGGCTCAACCATAGTCAAACATGGACAACCATGGTCAAACATTTCCAAACCATGGTTATACCTTAGAATCAACCATAGTAAAAAATGACTCACCATAGTCTAACATGGTTATTTATAGTCAAACATGGTCAAACATATTTATCCATACTAAACCACAAACAAACATGGTAAATCATAAACAAAAATGGTCAACCAAGTTTAACTAATGTCCACCATGTCAAACATGACCAACCATGGTGAAATAAGTTGAATCATAATAAACATTGTAAAAAATTATCAACTATAGTCAATCATGGTAAACTAAATGTCGACTATAGTTAAGTATGGTCAATCATATTCAACCATAGTTAACTATAGTTAATCATGGTCAAGCATAGCCAAACAAAGTCAAACATACTCAAGCAAAGTTAACCAATATTTAACATGGTAGACCATGGTTAATATTATTCAGTGATAATTAGTCATAGTAAACCATGGTTGACCTAAGTTAATCATAATCAACCATAATATGACATGATCAAATATGGTCAACCATACCCAACCAAATTCAACCATGGAAAAACATAATCAAACATGATCATAATAGTAAATTAACCATGGTTAAATGCTCAACCATGATTCCAAGGTCAAAAATATTAATAAAGTCAACCATATTCAACCAAATTCACCCATAGTCAAACATCATAAGTAATCCATGGTCAAACATTGCAATCTTTAGTCAACCATCTTCAACCTTTACAAAACATAGTCAATGAAAGTTAACCATAAAGAAGCATGGTTAAACATGCTCAACCATAGCAAAACATGGATAATCATAGCCAAACCAAAGTCAACAACAGTAAAAAATGATTGACCATAATCTGACATGGTTATCCATAGTCAAACATGGTCACACATATTTATCCATAGTAAACCATAAACAAGCATAGTAAATCATAAACAAAAATGGTAAACCATGATCAACCAAGTTTAATTAAGTTTAACTAATGCCTACCATATCAAACATTAGCAACCATGGTCAAACATGTTGAATCATAACCAAACCTTGTGAAACATTCTCAACAAAATGTCATCTTTAATCAACCATGGTTGAAACCATAATAAACCATATTTAATAATAGTTAACCATGACCAATAACATTAACCATAGTCAAACATAGTCACCCAAACTCAAACATATTGAAGTCAAGTTTACCAAAATTGGACATGGTCAACCATGGCCAAAATTATTCAAATATAGGCAAACATAGTTAACCATGGCTATCCCAAGTTAATCACAGTTAACGATAGTAACACATGATCAACCATGGTCAACGATACCATCCAAACTCAACAATGGACTTGAACATAATCAAACATGATCAACTATAGTCAACCATTGTCAATAACAGTAAATAATAGTTAATTGTATTCAACCATGGTTCTATGGTCAACAATATTACTATATTCCTCTAGAGGCAACCATATTCAACCAAAGTCACAGTAATCAAACATCACAAATAATCAATGTTCAAACATCACAAACTTTAGTCAATTATCTTCAACCATGGAGAAACATAGTGAACACAAGTAAATAATAGAGAACCTTGGTCAAACATGCTTAACCATAGTAAAACATAGAACAACCATGGTCAAACACAACCAAACCATGATCATTGAAATTCAACCATAGTAAAAAATGGTTGAACATAGTCTAACACGGTGAAACATATTTATCAATAGTAAACCATCAACAAACATCGTAAATCATAAGAAAAAAAGGTCAACCATGGTCAACTATTGCTCACCAAGTCAAACACGATCAACCATGGTTAAACATGTTGAACTATAGTTAGTCATTATTAACCATAATTAAACATGGTTAACCATGGTTAACTACAATTAACCATAGTCAAATATAACCAACCAAAGTTAAACCCATTCAAGTAAAAGTTGATCAAAATCAAACATGGTCAATATTAGTCAAACATAATCAATAATGGTTCACCTAAATCTATCATGGTCAATGATAATTGGTGCCATTGTTACATATAATCAACCATGTCTAAGCAAAGTGATCCATGATCAAACATAATCAAACTCGGTCAACCATACTCAACCTTGGCCAACAATACCCAACCATGGTTAATTGTGATCCACCTTGGTTCCATGGTCAACCATAGTACCAAAGTAAACCATATTCAACTAAAGCAACCATAGAGAAACATCAGAAAATATGATCAAACATAGTGAACCATATTCAAACATTGTCACCCTGTTGCAGCTGCAATGTTTTCCCAAATTTAAAAAAAAATTTGGATCCCCCTTTTAATTTTGTCTTGCTTAGATTTGTTGGGATTGCTAAACTTTGTTCTTCTGCTGCGAGTTTGATCTTTTGAGGTTGATTTAAGGAAAATTGTTGATCACTTTCGGAAGCTTGAATAACTATGTTTGTCTACTGATGCTGTTGAAGTTTTGGTTTGTGAATAATTTCGCTATCGGAGGTTTATTGAACAGTGAATCGTGACCATAGTTCTCTATGCAGCCGCCATTGCAGAAGCTGAACAATGAACGACCCGATAAATAGTTTTGATTGTCGCGGATTCCTTGGTTTATTGATCAACTGTTTAATTTGCGATGTTTTGTTTAACACTATCGGAAGTCATTTGAGTTTTGTTTCGGATTGTAGTTATCTGTGCAGCTGTCATTTTGGAGGATCAGTAATGAACGTCCCGATGGATTAGGGCTAATCCTCGTCGATACCATGTTTTATTGTTGTTCTTTTCACTATCGGAAATTTTTATGACTTCGATCGAAAGATGTAGCCTGATTGCTTTCCGCCATTGCGGATTCTGAGCCAACTACACGTCCACCATATAACTTTTTCGCTCGCCGATGGTTTGTTATGGTTCTCGCCGATATGTTTTATGTTGCCACGGATCTCTTAGGTTGTATGGCTCCTGCCATTGCGGTTGTGCAGTACATTATCGCTTTGGCGTCTGAGTTGATTCGTCTGTCGATACCTTAGTGACTCCGCTATCCGATGCGTGACTACGGCAGCACTTAATGTTTTTTCTCGCCGACATTGTAAAGACCAGAGTTTATCCGTCACCCGCCATTGCGGCTTCTTATTGAACTAATCATCCGATGTTTTATTACTTCCGCCTACCGAAGCGGATTACTTGCCTGATGTTTACTGTTTTTGCTTCTGACTATCAGTAGGGTTTTTCTCGCCATTTTGGTTGTGTTGTTACTCTATTTTGTGGGATCGCAGAGTTTTCCCATGGGTGCTAGTCAAGTTAAGGTTTTTTTGAGATGAATATTCTTTTCAGTTATGATTGTGGTTTTAGAAGGATGACAGGCTTAGAAGTTTTCCGGACCCAACGTGCGAGGTTTTCTTTGCCTTATCATTTTATTTTCATGTATTAACATTGTTTATAGTTCATTTTATAGAATGCATGTATTAGTGCAGTTTGTGTTACTTTGATGGTCTGAAATCTGTTATGTTCATGACAGGGTGACTACTACAACAAGATATATCTAGAAGCCAAAGCGGAAGGGAGGCAGCAAGAAATGAAGAGGCTGAAGCATAGAGAAACAAGATAAAAAATAGGACCAACGGATTCGATAACAGCAAAGGCTCAAGGAAAAGTTGATCACTGATCGAGCTGGTCTGTCGTTATAAAAGTGCTATTAACTTTTAATGAAATGTAACGTATTGTCTAAATCATGAGCACTCACAAAAGGACAAAATTGTGAGATTAAACGGTTGAGGAGCCCAAAGGTCACCGAGTGGCATCCCAAGAGCTTGCTTGTAGTAAAAGTATAGGAGAATTAGATAGGAAGAAGGGACTTTTTCCCAGTTAAACTTGTGAGAACATGTTGTAAGAAGAACTATTTCCTTTTGCAATAGATAATTACAATTTTTCCTATTGGAGAAAGCTTTGGTGGAATGTTCAAATGCTGTGCAATGGATGTTGTTGAAGGGGAACTATTTCGTTTTCATCTTTTATCCATTAATTGTGAGATCGTTCTAACTTGTTGAACCTATGTTCTTGTATGAATGCTCTCTAGTTTATTTTATGGAATTTCCACTATGAGTAATGAATACTTTTCATAAACAATGAGCTATCTTGTTGTTCATCTATCTATTCATGTTTGTGTGTTTTGTAATAAAGAACAACTACCTGTGATTTTTCTTAATGCATGAACAGTGGTACATTACTCATTAAATGATAATCTCGCTCCCTAGGGACAGCGTAATTAAGTTAGTTTTAGTTTTTTTGCTGTGTGTGATTTAGATGCGAGAGAGTTTAAGATGAGAGGTAAGAACCTGCGCATCACATTGTGACCGCTCCTCGTATTCTCTATCAATCTACATTCTTAGATAGGCACTTGTATATCATACTTAAAACTAAAAAACTAAAAAGATACACGATGGACCGGCCCGTAACCAGTAAAACCCTTTATTTTGGTTACTTGACCTACGGTAGCCGGACCGCAAACCGGACAGATTCCCCATACCAAATAGTAATGGGCTAGTTGGGAACGTTTACTGGGGAGAATCCCTTGCTGTTGTCGCCTGCGATTTTCCAGGCCTCAACACACCCATTTTTAAAAGTGTAGTGAACCATATTCAAACATTGTCACCCATTATTAAAAGTGGTGAACCATATTCAAATATTGTCAACCATTATCAAACTTGTCAACCAAAGTATTGCTACCATGGCTAACCATAATATTGCTAATTATCATGTTGAATATGGCTATTATTATTAATTAATAATACAAGTTGGTGATTGCATGACTAAGATACTCTTTATTAATATAAAAATAAAAACATAAATAAAAAATAGAAATAAAAACTAGTTCTCATTTATTTATATAAATAAGTTAATAATAATAATAATAATAAATAATAATAATTATTATTATTATTATTTTAATTTTAAAATAGTATAATCTTAAAATTAAAAAATAATATAATCTTTAAATTAAAATTAAAAACAATGCAATCTAGCATATCTTTTTTGTAGTTTCTTTCTCATTCAAAGTATAGCTATGATTAGATAGCTAATATACAATACAACATGAAATACAAGGTATCAAATCCCGGCTAACCACATCTTGTACATTTAGATTATCAAATTTAATTGTTGAGAATTTGAGACAATGACTCTCGAATCCATTACCATTGTACACAATTGGATGTCTCTTTTTAATATATTCCAATTAGAAACGTATCCAGCCAAAATAGTCAATTGGGACCAAATTTGTTTGGTAACCTATTTAGTTAAAAAATAAAAATATTTTAAAGATAATGGGCTTGCACTTGTTCCAAGCGCAGCGTTACCGAAGGATCCAGGTTTGGACTGTTCGTCATTGATGATGGCATAAGTAAAATCGTGAATCTGTGCCAAACAATAATGTATTTGAAGTGCTTGAGCATCCCAGATTCCCAATATTGAAATTACCGTGCCAGAATTGACGAGGGGTCCTTATCATGAACTATAATAATAAGAAATGATAGTTTCTTATCATTTCATGTCTCTCATTTCCTAACATTAATGCAAAATAAATTTACAAGTGTGAGCCATTCTTTTCTATATATATATATAAATAAATGTGTCAATTCTTCCAAACCTCAACATATTCCAGCTTTGAACGGGCCAAGGAATCTCCATATATTTTAAAGAAGAATAAAGTAACACCACCCATCAGAACAGTATTTGTATCCCGTTACAGCGACCTAAAAACAATCATTAAATCGCAAACGATCTGGAGAGAGAAAATGTGTTGGTTGATTGACCGTTTATTCCTTTTGGCAAAAAAAGAAGAAGGGACACATACTACAATTCTGAGCTCTAGTTTATTCCAGTTATAAGTACCCTGCGTGTCCTATATTTACTTACAGTTTTGGAAGGAATTCAATTCATTGGAGATGATGAGCTTTACAAATATGATGTTGCAGGCGACTGTGGCCAAAAAGCTGTCACATGCACCCACCATTTCTTTGATTTCTAGGTACTCATTATAGTAAAATTGTTGTAGACTTTTTTCTGTAAGCGCATTTCGTGCAGTTTCTTTATGATATAATAATAATAACTGGATCATAACTTTCAGGGCACATAAGTCGCATGGAAAGGCTTCGGCGGCCATTAACAAATTCGTCTACACCCCTGATGATGATTTTCATGGCGGCGGCGGCATGATGGAGCATTTATGTGTAGTGCATGAGAAAGAGAAAGAGCAGGCTGAATGGTGGGTTCCCCATCCAAAAACTGGGATTTTCTATCCAGAGGGAAACCAGAAATGGATTGACGACGTTAATCAGTACAAGGTGCTGCATGAAGAGGAGCAAATGTATTGGATTCGATCCCAGGAGGACGTTCAGAAACCACCAGACGATATTGATTTCAATAGATATATTATGTCAGATTAACTCTATTTTATGCACGTAAAAACTAAGATGTCATAAAGACGATTAAGTCTATAAAGTGTTCTGAACTTATTTCAGTTTTCCTTCGAATTACATGACTTGCAACTTATGAACTCTGTTTTTTTATTCAGGCTAAACCTTTTTGTCTTATTTACTTCTTAGTTAACTAGTTATTTATTTTTCATAAAATATTTATTTTACTTAAAAATGTTTTATTTTCATATGGAAATATGCACAGGAAACCCAATAATACTTTTCTACATTATTTTCATATGGAAATATGCATGGGAAACCCAGCAATACTTTCCCACATTAGTGGATGGTATAGGTGGTAAACCGCTAGCCATACTCGCAGAAGGCCTAACCCCAAAGGACTCAAAGCTCGAACCCATGACCTCTCCCCGAACCGAGAGAATGTGCACACGTCTTACCAATTGAGCTAACTCTTAAGGCTTTTTATTCACTTTATTTATTGAAAGTGAGAAGATTTATTATTATTATTATTATTATTTTGAGAAAAGGGTAAAGCTATTATAATTTAATATTGAAGTGATTATGGTTGTTAGTAAATGAGAGTTGACTCATCATCTTTATTCAAAGAATGTCATTTCAATAAGTGGTTTAAGGGACAAGCTTTCACTTTTGCAAATACTTTATATCCAATAAAGAAGAACTCTTAAACCTTAATTATTTCTTTATGTCTAAAACAAAAAATGAATCAAGTTATTTAACTAATAATTTTAGTTAAAATTTATTACAGTAAAATAATATAGGAATAAACTTTTAAAACATAAATGTTATAATATTATTTCATATAAATTTTTAATAAAATAATTAAAACTAATTAAGAGAAATAAAAAAAAATAAAGCACAATTAATTTATTATCAAAATGTGACTTATTTTATATTATTAATTTTTTTATTTTATAATTTTTATTAATTATTTTTTCAACATTTTTTTATATTTTTATTGAAAATTAATTTTTTTATTAAAATTTATGTATTTTGGTCCATTGTTTTGTAATATCATTCATGGATTTACAAACTCAATCTATGAAAATTCGTTTATATTAATTTATATTATTTTTTAATTACTTTAAGTGCTTGTTTATTCATTTTGACTCATTTCTCTTTAATAAATTTTAAATGTAGAGTTTTAAACTCGAACCACCCTAAAATGTAAGGGTGTGTGCAAGAAGTTGAGGGACCTTTTAGATGCAATTTCACTTTTTAGAAACACGCTCACGTTACATAGAAAAAGAACGCGCTCCTCTTCCATAGCACTTGGAATATTAAATCCGAGCCTGACATGTCAACAGACATGTAGGCTAGGTAACAATAACACGCACGCGTTATATAACTATAAAACGCGCACGCATTAAAGAACTACAAAATGCGTACGCGTTTTGTAGTTCCATAACGCGTGCGCGTTTTGTAAATTTAAAAAAAAAATAAAAAACACACAGTCCCCCACCCGAGAGTCATTTTCACCGAACAGTATCGCGAAAAGGAGCGTGGAAGAGTGCCGAAAGAGCGTGGAAGAGTGCCCATTCCTCCATTTGAAGACAAATCCTCCGGTGAATCGTCATATTAACAGGTAATTCATTCACCCATAGCTTTCTTTTTTCAATTAGATACTTAAATTACCATTTTTTATTTGTAAATGCAATAAAAACCATAAAAAAATAAACAACCATCTCATAGCCAAAAAACCAACCAACCAAAGATGATGATATGCCAATGCCTTCCCCAAGACTAAACACATAAATTGATCACATACAATTGACACAAATGTTTCTAGGCAATGCCATTGGAAAAAACCATATTGACATGCATTATGTAGGAGGACTAAACTTTTTATTTTCTTTTTCCCTCATAAAAAACAATTTAGATGCTATTCTATATCTAATCAAATGAAACTATCTAGTACATTAAAAAAAAAATAGAATAGTCAATAACCCAAACAATTACATGACCAAAAGAGCCTACCCTTCAAGAGAAATTCACCAACAAACCAAATATTGCCTAAAAATCTACATCGTATGCCATACATTTGAATTAAGGCCTTTAAAATTACAAGCAAGCCAAAATTCCTAGAGATTGTGAAAACCATAACCATTAGAAAAAAAACCACTTTCACT